>CAMPDV010000906.1:0-169940 GCA_946699065.1 Loxodes magnus
ATATTGGAATATCAAAAAGTGGTAAATATGTAAAAAGAAATAGCAAACTGAAATAAAATATATATAAATAAAAATAGAATAACTAAAAAAATTATAAAGAAGAGTAGCATGCAAAATTTTGGATCCTAAAGTATAAAATTGCTTAAATAATTATACGCGAGATAGGCAACAATTGATAGAATAATAAAAGATTATTTAACTGAATAAATGCTGAGATAAAATGATTTTTGCTACTTAGATATATGGAAAAGCCAAAGTTTAGCACCATGAGAGAAAAATGGGATTGAACCTTTTGAAAAAATAAGGTTCAATAATAAACTAGCTATTTTCACAATTATTGGATGCAATTACTTTGAATAATAAACAAGAAATAATATGAGAAAAGATAGCATACATAAAACCTGAAGATAAATACAAACATTAGAGTAATTTGGTTTTGAAAAAGACTAAACTAAATTGATGATACTAAAGAATCAAACAATGAAGATAAAGAAAATTTGAATATTTGAAATTAATTAAACATAAGAACTGATAATATAAGAGGAATAAAGTCTAACAAAGAAGAGTTATGTAAATGAATGCAAAAGATATATTATGGTGACTCAAGAAGTGTTTATAGATTGAATTAAAGATATGCTTGAAATAAAGGAATAATGGAACTAGACTTAGTAAAGGAGTGGCTTTATATATTAAAGAAGAATTGATATGGAGAGAGTATGAAGTAAATGGAATAAAATGAAATACTGGAAGGGTTGTAATTTGTATGAATCTTACTTAATGTATATGCGCCTACTTGAGGAATAATGAATCGGTTTCTATGAAAGCCTAATTAAAAGCAATTTAAGTTTATAAGTATAGTATGAGATTTAATGCACATATACATAATTTGTAGCAAATAAACTAAATCCAGTAGGATAGTAGCTATTAGAATTAATTAAAACTATAATGCAATAATTCAGCATAAGATCCAACCTAGATTACTACAAAAGAAAGTTTAAGACTATTTTTTAAGGGACTAATAGCATAATTAGCATAAGAATTGTTTAGGAAAGAATACTAGATGATATCTATTAATTGTTAAAATAGCAGATATAGATCATAAGTAAGAAGGTTATATTACTAAAAACTGAAAATTGGAAAAATATTGGAAAAAGCTTCACAATGAGCTACATATTCTTTGAAGCTGGTTAAGGTAGATAATGATATAGGAAAAATAAGAAGTTAAATTAAGTTGTGGATATGTTGCTAATACTTAAAAGAAACGTTTAAGAAATGAATTAAAAAAGTATCAAAAATAAATTTAATGAGATAAAGAAAATATTGTATACTAACATAAGATAACAAAAAGGAGATAATGGATTGAAAAATTTAACATTTTCATGGACTAAATAAATAAAAGGTAATTTGAATAGCAAACAGATATGTTTTCACCATTAAACTGTAATTATCTTACTATTTAATATCTAATTAAAAGGTAAGAACATGAATAATTTCTTTAAACTTAAGAAAATATTTTAGCTATATTAGCCTATTTGATTAACTCTTACTTTATAAGTTATTGAGAAAATACTTTTGAGTAAAGAAAAGTGACTTTAATTCTATAACTAATCAATTAAATATAATAATTAATTAAATCCATTATAATGATAGTATTGAAGAAATACTAGCTAATAAGCAAAATTTACAAAACTTAAAATAAACTTTAAAACTATAAGCTGATAACTATCAATATGGAAACTAATTCAAAATCGCTAATTTAAACTCTTAGCGACTCTTATCTAGCAATAAAGAAGCTGTGATCTTATAAAAAAAGCATAGGCAGATGTTTACACTTTCATAAATCTAGAATTTGGAAACGCTTCAACTGAAGTAAATAAAATGAATAGTCAATTTAATAAGATAAATACTAAAACAATGTAGCTAATAGACAATAAATACTTTTCTTAGGGTTCCACTAAGATAACTTAAATATCCTTGGAGCGATGTCATCAGTTGAAGCGCATTTTAAAAAGTTGAGAAATATACTGTTGAAAAGGAATTTTGGCGGCACAGTTGAATAAAAGGTATAAATGTTAAATAATAGGGGGAATAATAAAGATATTTAAGATAGAAGATTTGAATGAATAAAAATGAAAATAATAAGGGAATTATAGAATATTTCCATATTTACTTAAAATTTAGAGTATAATCATGTATAGTACTAAAATTAAAAATTCAATAATCTTTTAAACCAAGAGAATTAAGAAAATTAAAATCTAAAAAATATAAATAATCTTGAAATCAAAAACATATAACTTTAAGCTTAACTTATTGAAGTAAAGGATCAAATGTAATCCTAAGAGTTTGAAACTAGTAAAAAATAGTTCTTAAATTAGATTAAAGAACTTGAATAATAAATATAAAATCTATAAAATAATCAAATTATTCTTAAAAATTTCTATCAACTTAAGAAAATGAGGAAAGGATTATAAGTAAGTATGAAGCAGTAATAGAATAGTACAAAGTGTATGTAAATAAAACTTATAAGAAACTAAAGAAAATTTAAAATTAAATACTAAAATCTAAATACTAAAAGTAATAACAATAGTTTAAATATAATTAATTAATTTTTGGAAAAAAGCAAAATAATTCTAAAGAGATAGAAGTTTAAACAGATTTAATTTCTCAATATAATAATTAAACTGCATAAACTGATGAAATTAATTAAATCTATTAAATAGCCAATAGTTGATAATTTAAAATTAATTATTTATAAATAAAGACTAATAACTATAAAGCTAATAACTTTAAATAATCAGCTAAAAATATAAAATTAGTAGAATTTTAAATAAAGCATGGAGTTTCAAGAAGAATTATAATAAAAAGATATGGAATTTCAAATATTGATATCTTAAAAGCATAATGAAATTGAAAAATTAAAAACTTCTAATATATAATAACTACTAGCCATAGAAAAATCTAATATAGACATATAAAAACAATATTATCTCAAACTTTAATAAACAGCAGAAAATTCTACCTAAACAGAATTACTAAGCTAAAATAAATAAATTTAGACAGATTAAAACCTTTAAATAAAATGTAATGTAGAAAATAAAATTATCTAAACAATTAATTTATAATAAGATTAGGAAATTTAAGTTTAATGATAACATTAAGAAGTTTAAGTTAACACTGAAAAATTGGAATAAAGTTAAAAATTTTGTCAAACAAACTTTATAGATATAAATCACTAAAAACTTCAATAAACATATCATTAACTTAATATGGAATTTATTTTAAATATCTAGAATAACTTAGAAAACTGGAAGAAATTAAGAAAATAAGAAATTAATAATTATTTAAGCAAGAGACTCAACCTTGGAAAAAAGAATAGCAGATTTAGACAACTAATATTTAAATCAACATTGCAACTCAAACTACTAATAACTATTTTAATTAACTCAAGAGGAAACATGAAGAAGAAATTAATATGAAATGAAAAACATACAAGGAAGATATGTAACAATAAATAAAGAATTAACATAAGGTACAGTAGATAGTACAAAAAATAGTAATAGACAAAAAGCTGTTAGAGGAATATACAACTCAGGTAATTTACATTCTAATCTAATTTTACCATTAACACCCTGAAATTAGAAAAGAATTAGTACATATTTAGGTTGATAAAAAAGGGATAAAATAAATATGTATTTATAAAGGAGGATTACCTGCAGCACAAAAATAATTAAAAATAGGACATATTAATATAAATTCGATTGGCAGTAAATAATTTGCTTTATAATCTTTTATAATTGATAATGATTTTGATATTTTCTCTATAAATGAAACATAAGACTAACATAGCCCTATAATAATAGAATAGTATCGTACATATTTTTAAAATGCTAATATTAGAGCAAGAGGAGTATGTCTATTAGTAAAGAAGTAACTTGATTCTTGTTAAAATGAATTAGATTTCTCTTCCTGGACATTTTATTAGTATAAGAATTGGGTATTTAACAGTTGCTTCATGCTATTTGCCTACAAATGAAAAGCCAACAAAGAACTTGCTTATGAATATCTTTCTAATATAATAATGACAATTAGAGGCCTACTATTCTTTGTGGTGATTTCAATGCTTTACTTCCTAATTTGGGCAGTAATTAATCACAAATTAACAATAATACTTAAAGACTATTAGATTTCATAAAAGCAAATGACCTAATAGTATTGAATGATTAATAATACAACACATTCACTCATAGAGTAAACAACTAAAATTACTGTAATGATTATTTCCTAGCAACTAAACACTTGAATATTGATGATTTCTCTAATTTTTGTGTGATTCAAAATTGGGGTTTTCATACTGATCATTTCCCATTAATTATTACTCTATGATTTAACTAGAATATATCAAAATTAAGAATATCGTTTACTCTTTAAAATTTCAAAATTGTAGGATCCTAATGTAAGAAGATAATATCAAAATCTTTATTAGGGATAGTTCTCCCAATTTAAACAAATAGAATAAAATAATGTTGAAAAGTAGTACTAATTTATCTGTGATTTAATTAATATTAATGCTCAGATTGCACTTAGCAAGTGTAGAAAAAACATTATTATCAACTTCCAGTTCATCTAAATAACATAATATTTAATACTCAAATTCTTTAAGCTGGGCCTCAAAATTAAGAAATTCTCAACTTATCAACAATAAAAAATACTAATTTTGGAAATTAAAAAAGACATAAGAAAAACATCAAAATCTTAATAAGAATGCATAAATAATGTTCAAATAAGCAAAAACTTTAATTAATCCAAAATACTAATTAGATTCATTTTAATTATCAGTAGCAATAGCTATTTATTTCAAATTCACTAAATTCACTTTTTCACAAACATTCAAATTTAAATAAAGAAGAGATTCAAAATTCAAATACAAACATTAATACAATATATCAAAATTAACCTCTATTTTTATCCTTCTTTATAAGAAACGCCTCTTTTAAAGAATCTCAAATTCAAAAAATAATCAATCAATTAGCAAATACCAAAGCCTCAGGTAGTGATGCTTTAAAACCAGAATTCATTCAATATGGAGGATAGGAATTACATAATATAGTTACGAGCTTTAGTAACAATATGCTAGGAACACACCAAATTAATTTAAAAGAATTCATATTTTACCTATTTTCAAAAAAGGAAGTAAAAGTGTCTCAAGAAATTAAGACCAATAGCCCTACTGAATTACTTACTTAAAATAAAGCATTAACTTAAAGACTATATAATTTAATATATGAAAGAAATATCATTCATCAAGCTTAATTTGGCTTTTACCGGAAAAGATCTAAATTTGAACAATTTAATAGATTATTGACTTGCATCGTAGATGGTCATAAAAAAATAGTTAATTGCTACTCTAATAGACGTGGAAAAAATGATTGACAGTATACCAAGGAAATTACTATTTGAACATCTAAGAAGACTTAGATTACCTCTGGGATTGATAATGGCACTTGAATCTTTTTGTGAAAATATTGATGCTAAGTTCCTTATTGATGGTAATATTACAAAATACTTAAGTTAAATAACGGAGTATTATAAGGATGCAGCCATGGACTTATATTTATGATAGGGTAATTAGATTCTTAGAAGAAAAATAACATAAATATGGCTATAATATATGCTAGAGAAATTTAGTGGTTCGTGGCTTTTCAGATAACTTAATTGAGCTTTCTAATCCATAGTAAAATGCATAAAAATTACTTGAATCCACTAAAAAAATATTTTCTTGAGTAAAACTAAATATAAATATGGAAATGTGAAGTAATTTAGTTATTAAAAAAGAAAGAAAATAGATTTAAATAAATTTAAATATTAATAAAATTCCTATTGTTTAAAAGGTCGAAATTACATATCTTGAATACAGATTTGGAAATAACTAAAATTATAAACTACACTGTGCAAGCAAAGTATCTGAATTCAGAGTAGCAGTTTTGAAAGCATCAGCAATTCTTTTTAAGTACAGAGTAATATCACTGTTCAATTTTAGAACACTTTGCAGAACATTTATTTTGACTAAAATAAAGTATGGAAGTGATATAACTCCTTGAAGTATCATTTCTGGACTTAAAGGAATGAAAAATAAATAACTAAATTAAAAAGACTCATTTCAAAGAAGGCATTTAAATCTCTTTTATCGGCATTAAATGAATCTTATTTCATTGATCTTAACTTACTTCCGTTTGCACACATGACAATATTAAAATTCATGCGTTTTTATTTTGAGTTAGAATAAATCAGTAGAGAAAATCTGAACTCTGATATAGCATTCTTGTTTTCTAAATGCAAGCAGTACAATTTGACATATATGAAATACATAAATAAAAGCCTTGAATAATATAAAATTGATATTGAAAGTATGACAAATATAAAATAATTTAATTAGCATATTATTCTAAGAGTTAAAATTTCTTTATAAGAATGTTTATAAAGGAAGGCACAAATGCCTACAGCTTAAAGATAAATGTAATTTATTTGAAATAATCAAAATGTGTTTCCTTAAATAACTTATACTAAGTTTAACAGACATAGAATATAAGACATAACTTCTATTTTCAAACTGAGGACATTCACCTATAATTTCTAATACGAACTTGGTTTCCGTCACATAAGCACATAAAATGGAATTGATTGTGCATGTGGTTTAGCTCATGCCGAACTCGATCTTATATTTAATGTACTTTATATAATATGTCTTTTAGGAATTATCTAATCGAAAAATATTTAATGACAAAGATTATAAAAAACTAATTCTGTACGACTAAATCTATATTAATTCAAACTTTGCAAAAAGTAAAACCCCTAAGATTGATAAATATATTAAAAATTTTCATAAAAAATTGATTAAAAAAGAATAGAAATTTTAAAATTTAATAACTGAAACAAAAAGATAAACTGATGAGAGAATAAATATAATCTAAGAAAGAAACTTAAATGATTGTTGTGAATACAAATAAGAAGAAAATTGAAAATAAGAAGAGAGAGGAAAATGCGAGAACACAATTTAGAACTAATATAGAAGAAAAAAAAGAACAGAAGCAGGAAATATTAACTAGAGGTTGATAATAAACTTGCATAAACTCTTATATTTAACATAATTTGCTTGAAATATACTATAAGTAGTGCAATTATGTCCCAATACGCAAAGAATTGAAACTTTTTATCTTATTATTATTATTATCCCTGAGTTATTTAATTTATTCCTTATACTATTACAAATAATACGCTTTTTATTTTATTTATTATCCTTATTACTCTAATAAGTCAATATAATATTGTTGTTTTCCAACTAAACATCAACAGTTTTTAACACCTCTTACTCAATAATTAGATTCTTATCTACTCTTAGTAATCGAGTCACTCTTATGATAACTTCTTTAACTAATTTTATAATTAAGTGATTGCTGATTAACTAACAGTAAGTTCTTATTGAAGATTTACTTATTTCTATTGAAGCTCTTAAGTTTCTTAAACATATTAAATTTATTAGACCTGTAGTTAGCTATCCTTATTCAGTAAATAAGGTTAATCAGTTAGATTCTATATTGACTTATTCTATCCAATGAATTATTGATTTAAATTATTGACCTAACTTATGTAAGATGATATCTATTCTCTAAGGAGGAGATTTAATTGTGATACTCTTATTCTTACTTTTCTTATTAAAGGAGTATTTACTGCATGTCTTTATATAATTGTTTCATTCTAACTATAATTACTTTATCTAGTTAGTTTATATCATATAGCTCTAATAAGCTACACTAGGCTAAAAATGTTACACTATATTAGCTATAATTCTAGAGATCCTATATACTTAAATGCTCATGATACACAGTAGAGGATTATGATATGCTCTAGAGTTTATTATAGATTGCAAACTAAAACTTATCCAACTAATTCCTATTATTCTCGCACAGATTAATACTGTCTTAAGAGATGCTTGTGATAGAATTAATCTAGCTATCTATCTGCTGATAGCGGTCAGATGTTTCTTAAAGTAACTACATTCATTTCTTAATTAAGCTTTATTAGTAATTTTGCATCTCCTAACAAGCTTACTAGATATTCTATTTTACCTATAGTTATATTTAAACTATATTATCTATTCTAGAATTTACTTCTAACTTAACTTCCTATATAATTGATTCAATATAGATATATAGTAGTCTCTACTTAATGTCTCTTAAAGTAGATTCTATGTAACTCTTTAATTGCTATATTGCCTTTTATATAGTAATGCATCTGAGCTCCTGATGATATTCTTACTAGCATTACACACAGATTCTTATTTTATCCTATATACAATATAGAGTTAAATAATACTACTAATGTATCTAGCAAATGTTCTAAAGATTGGAGTTCTATATCTATTGACTGATTTTATTCATAATTGGTAATATCTAGATTTTTCTTTAGTAATAAGATTGTACTTGCTACAAGTAAATTCTAATAGAGATTGCAGACAGTTTTTATGCATTTCTCACAAATAATACACTCACAGCCTGACTTCCTTGGTCATCTCAGTTCTTAGTTGAATTCTTCTTCACATGCTTCACACTTTTTTAGCTACTGACATTTTATTTTTTGGAATGAGTGAAAAATAAAAAAGTTACTTAATATTTTATTATATAGATATCACTTAAAAAAGTAACTAAAGGTAAATTTGCTTTGTATTAATTATAATAAATTACTTATCAAAAATAGTTATTACCTACTTTAAAATTATTACATCTAATGAAAGATTTTTCCCTCTGAATCTAAGTCATTATACAACATTTAACAGCAGCTAGAGAAAACCACTTCTATGCTATACTGCTAACTAGAACTAAATCATTCAAAATGAATTTATTAACTAATTTTCCAAACTTGTTGTGTATAAGAAGAAGGAGAAGAATCTAGGAAGATAAAGAAAAGTAAGAAAATAATAGGACTTTCAAAGAAAGTAGTTCAACTATAGGTAAATTCATTATCGTTTTAATTTATGGGCTTTTTCGATATTCTTCCGCAATTTTTATCTTTATTTTGACTGGCTAAGGATCTCCTATTTATCTCTATTGATAGAATTTTGTGCTGATAATGCTAGGCGTGAATATTGATTCATTAAGAATCAATCTATTTTCAATTTTAATTTCCCTTATGTTATGATGAAGGTTGTATCTTGATTTGGATTTTTACATTCTAAAAGATAATCTTTCATCAAGTTAAATAAGTATTAGTCTGCATTATTATGCTCATACGGTAAGAATTGGCGAATATTCTCATTAAATCCCCTAATATTAAAATTTATAATCTTTTGCTGCATGCTGCTATTATGTATTATTATAGACTTTCATAAAAGGATATTATTTAATCAGAGTCGGATTTTGTAGTGCTGAATACGTTTATCAATACTAGCAAATTATCAAGTTTTAAACCTATTAATCTTCCTCTCTAAAATAATTCTACTTAATTAAGATCCGCTATATTCAATACTTTGGTTCTACTGGTAATTCCGTCTTTTATATAAAATGCTACTCCTTTTAGTGCTTTTGCTCAATTTTATTATTGCTCTGAATCCGTATAAATCAGGAATTTCAGCAGTTTAATCGGCAAATATATCTTAAATTGCCATAATTTTTATCTTCCTTTACACATAAACTTGTTTAATTCTTTCTATTTTATTATATATTCATTTTTAAAATGGATTCTGGTTTCTAGTCGACCAAGTGGCAATCCGGCACAGTCATGTCTGCACTGCAAGTACTCTTGTAATAGATGCCACCACAAAAAAGTAAGAACGGGCCCATTGTGTGACAAGCCTTACTTGTTTGAGGGTTCTCTCTATCGGTACGAGAAGTCGAGTAGAGGGAACCGAAATCCAGATCTCAGAGTTATCCTGATTTTACATGTCGCTATTCTAATCAGGAATTTAGAAAACAACAAAGATATGACTGAGATCACAAATAACTATTATTTAGAAGAATTAACCTAATTGGGTCATTTGACACAAATAGTGGAATGTTCTCTAACTCCAGCCTTTGGAAGAATTACAAGAATTTAAAGAATGAAGACAATTAATTTTGATTATAAAAATGGAGAGAAGAAGATAAGAATCAAAGAGACCAAATGAAGCTAGAAACATTTCTAGACTATTATTAATAATTAAATTTTGTTACTTTATTTTTTCGTAGTGAACTAAACAATGGTGGTACCAGGCTAATTTAATTTATTTATTATATTAGTATTTCCTTGTACTTCCTATTTTTCTTGATCCTCCTACCCTGCATTTTTAGCTTCCTCTTCTTTAATAGCGTGAAAATAAATCGTTCTAATGCTTATTATTTTTCCTGTACTTATGTCTTCAATTTTTTTACACGATATTATCTTCCTTGCCATTATATATATTTTCTTTTTTTCGAGACAGCGCTGTGTTTATGTATACTTCTTCATGTCGCTGCTTTCTAGTTGTTTCAGATTTTTTTTTCATATTTCCTATTTTACTTTCTTTTTTTTGTGACATTGATAATTTCATCTCAGTTTTATTTATTTAATTTTGTAGTTAAATATCTATTAAAGTATATCGCTTTTAAAGTCACTTTAATATGGCTTAAACTTGTAGCCTTTACTAGAAATAAAAGTGGTATTTTATTTGAAAGTTAAACCTCTTCAATTTTTTCACTTTCTTTTCTTTCGCTATCTTTTTCTCTTTAAATTTAAGTATTTTATTCCTGATTTCCAAATGCATCAACCAAGTTTTTACTTCTTTAGCATTTTTAATTGCTTCCTTTATAGCTTTTTTACTTCAGTATTAATTTGTAATATACCCTTTTTGGTTACAGTTCATACATTTTCAAATTGATGGATGACTCAAGTAAGTGCTTATACTCCCTTCATCTAACTTATCTAGTATACTTTCTGCATCTTTGATCTCCTTCAATTTTAAATAATTTTTCATTTTCCTATTGGCTCACGTTGTACCTTTTACGCTTCCGATCTCTTTACATACTATTTGTCCATACTGCTTTAGATGGGTTTCTACCTGGCTTAAACTTGAATACATGTTAAATGTTCAATGAATCGAGTAGTTCTTAATGTTGTAGAATACCTCTATATTTCTTTACTTTTTTGGTATTACAAAATTTCTAAACTTAAAAGTTTAATTATTTACGAATTGTGTGAGTGTTTCCTTATTTTTGAATCATATAATGATTGTTCCTGTCTGAAGGATTTCCACACTCTCAATATTTTACCATATTCTTATTTCAGATATCTTGAGAAATGCTTGAACAATTTCATTTTATTGCATTTCTGCTGGACTGAGTCTTTGGTTGTAGATTTTTCTTCTAAAAATTTATTGAAACAGGTAACTCCTACGCTTTTAGCCGTTTTGAGCTGCATAATTTCATCCTCATTTTATGAAATTTACTCATTTTTTCTTCTTTCATTAAAAATGAGCACAGAGCTTTGGTTTGAGTTGATATTCTAAATTACCTACTTTTTTTTGATAGGTTGGTTTAAATTAAATTAAAAATAATATAGTTTGATAGGTTTGTTAGTTTTAAGATTTCTGTCCCTTATTTTAGTGCATTCCTCCTAGTAATTTATAGATTTTGCAACATACTTATTTTTCTTAAAAATAATATCAAAGTTATGATTAAGTTGTAAAGCTTTTTCATGCCTTTATTAAATTTAATAACCAATCTCAATCAAAGTCTGGCGGCATACTGATTGTGAGATTGCTACTTGATATAATAACTTAATATTGTAGTATTTAAGTAAATAAAGTAATAATGTAATAATAGATATTTATATACTAATTTTTGATGGTAACTGTTATAAATTAGCTTTATAGCTTTTGTAGTCTAAATAATAATAAAAATGTAAGCGTTACCAAAATGCTTAATCTGCTTAGAAGATTACAACTTAACTAATGCTCTTCCAACTGTCTTACCTTGTGGACATATTTACTGTGGTTTGTGTTTGAATACTGAGTACTGATTATAAGGCATAATGTAATGTCCTATTTGTTAAAAAGGATTCCATTTTAGATTTGATGATTTACCTTAAGAAAGTGATTTAATAAGAATGATATTTTAAAACTAATAATACATATAAAAGATTTAAGATGCTAGATAGAAATTAAAAGAGATAAGGAGGTAAATTATGGAAAAATCTAAAACCATTACAACCAAATAATCAAACATTAGTAATACTCTCATAATACCACTAACTAATATCATCATCAATCATTAACCAACATTTATCTACCAAAAATAACACTCAAATATTATCTAATTCTACTAATCACTAAAACCAACTATACTCTAATATAACTCATAACCACCTACAATACTAAAGTCTAAATTAACTTACAATCTAATAAGATAAAAACTATAACACAATACTAAGTAACCAAATATTATTTAGACTAATTAACATAAACTAACCTAGCACTTTATATAGTCTAACTATATTCACTATTTTGATTTTGGAATTTAAAAATTAAGTTTATTTAATATTTAAACAGAGTAATTACGATAAGTCTAAGTTTAAATTATAATTCCTTTTGAAAGTAAAAGTATAGAATATTAAAATAAGTTATATTTAATTGGAGGATTTAACTTAAATTAAAATAAAGGAATAAAGGAAACTTGGTAGTTCGATTA
Organism: Loxodes magnus; assembly: GCA_946699065.1. Taxonomy (NCBI): domain Eukaryota; phylum Ciliophora; class Karyorelictea; order Loxodida; family Loxodidae; genus Loxodes; species Loxodes magnus. Next base: position 12,693 of record CAMPDV010000906.1, read on the forward strand.
TGAAGGTAATAGTATAAAGCTTAGTGATCTAAATGAGGGAAGATGTGGCTTTGGAATAGCAGCTGCTTAAAAATATGTTTATGTGGTTGGAGGATTAACTAATAATAATCACGCTTTATAATCAGTAGAAAAGTTAAAGATATGAAACTAAAGTAAGTGATAAAGATGTTCTTAATTTCCATTCTAAATAGCAGGTTAAACTTTAGTAGTAGATAAAGATGAATAAAATATTTATTCTTTTGGAGGGTTAAATTAGAAAGGATAAACTTTAAAAGATATATAAAAATATAACATATAGAATGATAGATGAATTAAATAAAATTTGAGTCTTCCTGAAGCTGTTGTTAGGCCTATAGTTTGTTTAGAGCCTTTTATCATACTTGGAGGTATGAAAAATTATTTTACGAAATAATTTTCAAGAAGAATATATAAAAGAAGCAAAGAATAGTGGCAATAAAGTCAAATTTTTAAAGATGTTGTAACTTTAACTTAGATGAAAATAAGAAATAACTATGGATATGTTTTTGCTTTAGAATTGCCAAGAGTTTCAATAATGAGGATTGATTTAGAAAAATTGAGTTATAGAAGTATTAGAAGTAATAACTGATAAACATAATTCTAATTTCTATATTATTAATATTATTTATAATAAATATATCTTAATATGTAAAGAAGTAGTTTAAAGATCTATAATTAGGTAAATATATTACTACTTATTAAAATGATTAAAGCGTCTGAAATAAATAAAGAATCAAATTTTATCTAAACATATTTAAAAATCTATTTTTCAAATATTATCATTATTCAGATACAAACATACAGCTAATAACATACTTATATTCAACACAGTCAAAAAAACTATCTTTAAATACATTCTTATATTCGAATTATATAAGTACTACTTAGATTACTCTATTATTTATCTAATCAAATCATAACTATAATAAAATAATCATTAAGCTATACCTATATCTAAATACTAATTAAATCATCACTACTATCATCAAGTCAACATCTTAAACCCTAAATACATTACTTCCTTTAATCATTTAAACTAAAATCTATATACTTAAAAATGTCCCTTATATAACCAATAATAAAGTTAAGCCATTATAGCACCTATACTCTCGATAAAAACTCAATCATAAGATAAGATAATATAATAGATTATCTTGACTTCAACATTATTAATTTTGTCACAAATCAAATTTTTTGTTAAGCTTAAATAAATTCACCTTCTACTTTAAATTTGCTCCAATCTTCTTTATCATTTCTCTTTACAAATCTGAATCTTTTCTTTCTCAGTATCTCTTCTGTATCGAATCCTAACAAACTTCTGTTGAAATTACTTACAGCCACTTGTATTTAAGGAGCATTCTAAGTGATTTACAATCATTTTTTCTGAATACTCTGATATCTTGCGTGTTTCACAACTTGTTTAAATTATACCCTTTTTTGGCTTTTGTATTCTTGTTTTTTTAATAATTACAACATTCTCTTATCTTTGTCCCATTTTTTTACAGTATCGGCATTTTTCTTTTCCTGATAATAAATTACTATGGATCTTTTGCTTCTACGTCCATCGGATTGTTTCCTTGATTTTGCATGATCTAAGAAATCCATTTTTCACAAATTTGTTGATTATATCATCGGAAAATCTCTAATTTTGCTTCAGACGCTTAAATTCTCTAATTAATTTGTTCAGTCGAAGAAATAAGGTTAAGTTGCTAATTGATCTCATTGCTATTGATGTGAATTCCAGTGATGCTTTCCTATAGGACTATTATATTTCTCTGTAGCTTTTGAAACGAATATTAAAGCTTTTGGTTCTCACTTAAGAGAAATTCCAGAACGATTAAGTAATTATTTTGAGCTTTGCTAGATAGGTGATTATTATTTTTTTCGGGACCATTTTTTTATATAATAAATTTTCGAGATTAATATGATAAACTAGCAAGAACTACTCAGTAACATCCAAATTAAGTTTTAAGGATGGAGAAAAGAAAATATGATGAACTAATAAAATACTCTTTAGGTTAGATAACTGCTTAGCTAAAATAGAAAAATAGTTAAAAGCCTTCGGAAATATAAAAAATGCAGTTCTGCTTACAATAAAAGGAATAAAATGATTTGATGGTAGAACAACTATGTACCTAGAAATATTCGAACCACTTATCCAGAAAATATTCCTACTTGACTGTAAGAAAAAAATTTACATGTAAAGTTAAATTAATTGGTAATATGATGATATGAAACTGTCAAAAAATTAGACACATTATTAAGTAATATAGAAGATAAAAATAAATCAAGCTAATAATCAGTTATATTGGAATATAAAAAAAATTGGTAGATCATGTAAGAAGAAATAACACACAGAAATAAATGATATATAAATAAAAATAAAAAAATTAAAGAAATTATAAAGAAGAGTAGTATGCAAAAATTTGGATCCTAAAGTATAAAATTGCTTAAATAATTATTTAAATTATACGCGAGATAGGCAACAATTGATAGAATAATAAAAGATTATTTAACTGAATAAATGCTGAGACAAAATGATTTCTGCTACTTAGATATATGGAAAAGCCAAAGTTTAACACCATGAGAGAAAAATGAAATTGAACCTTTTGAAAAAATAAGGTTCAATAACTAACTAGCTATTTTGATAACTGATGCAATTACTTTGAATAATAAAAAAGAAATAATATGAGAAAAGATAGCATACATAAAACCTGAACATAAATATAAACATTAGAGTAATTTGGTTTTGAAAAAGACTAAGCTAAATTGATGATACTAAAGAATCAAACAATGAAGATAAAGAAAATTTGAATATTTGAAATTAAACATAAGAACTGATAATATAAGAGGAATAAAGTCGAACAAAGAAGAGTTATGTAAATGAATGCTTGAAAAAGATATATTATGGTGACTCAAGAAGTGTTTATAGATTGAATTAAAGATATGCTTGAAATAAAGGAATAATGGAACTAGACTTAGTAAAGGAGTGGCTTTATATATTAAAGAAGAATTGATATGGAGAGAGTATGAAGTAAATGGAATAAAATGAAATACTGGAAGGGTTGTAATTTGTATGAATCTTACTTAATGTATATGCGCCTACTTGAGGAATAATGAATCGGTTTCTATGAAAGCCTAATTAAAAGCAATTTAAGTTTATAAGTATAGTATGAGATTTAATGCACATATACATAATTTGTAGCAAATAAACTAAATCCAGTAGGATAGTAGCTATTAGAATTAATTAAAACTATAATGCAATAATTCAGCATAAGATCCAACCTAGATTACTACAAAAGAAAGTTTAAGACTATTTTTTAAGGGACTAATAGCATAATTAGCATAAGAATTGTTTAGGAAAGAATACTAGATGATATCTATTAATTGTTAAAATAGCAGATATAGATCATAAGTAAGAAGGTTATATTACTAAAAACTGAAAATTGGAAAAATATTGGAAAAGCTTCACAATGAGCTACATATTCTTTGAAGCTGGTTAAGGTAGATAATGATATAGGAAAAATAAGAAGTTAAATTAAGTTGTGGATATGTTGCTAATACTTAAAAGAAACGTTTAAGAAATGAATTAAAAAAGTATCAAAAATAAATTTAATGAGATAAAGAAAATATTGTATACTAACATAAGATAACAAAAAGGAGATAATGGATTGAAAAATTTAACATTTTCATGGACTAAATAAATAAAGGTAATTTGAATAGCAAACAGATATGTTTTCACCATTAAACTGTAATTATCTTACTATTTAATATCTAATTAAAAGGTAAGAACATGAATAATTTCTTTAAACTTAAGAAAATATTTTAGCTATATTAGCCTATTTGATTAACTCTTACTTTATAAGTTATTGAGAAAATACTTTTGAGTAAAGAAAAGTGACTTTAATTCTATAACTAATCAATTAAATATAATAATTAATTAAATCCATTATAATGATAGTATTGAAGAAATACTAGCTAATAAGCAAAATTTACAAAACTTAAAATAAACTTTAAAACTATAAGCTGATAACTATCAATATGGAAACTAATTCAAAATCGCTAATTTAAACTCTTAGCGACTCTTATCTAGCAATAAAGAAGCTGTGATCTTATAAAAAAAGCATAGGCAGATGTTTACACTTTCATAAATCTAGAATTTGGAAACGCTTCAACTGAAGTAAATAAAATGAATAGTCAATTTAATAAGATAAATACTAAAACAATGTAGCTAATAGACAATAAATACTTTTCTTAGGGTTCCACTAAGATAACTTAAATATTCCTTGGAGCGATGTCATCAGTTGAAGCGCATTTTAAAAGTTGAGAAATATACTGTTGAAAAGGAATTTTGGCGGCACAGTTGAATAAAAGGTATAAATGTTAAATAATAGGGGGAATAATAAAGATATTTAAGATAGAAGATTTGAATGAATAAAAATGAAAATAATAAGGGAATTATAGAATATTCCATATTTACTTAAAATTTAGAGTATAATCATGTATAGTACTAAAATTAAAAATTCAATAATCTTTTAAACCAAGAGAATTAAGAAAATTAAAATCTAAAAAATATAAATAATCTTGAAATCAAAAACATATAACTTTAAGCTTAACTTATTGAAGTAAAGGATCAAATGTAATCCTAAGAGTTTGAAACTAGTAAAAAATAGTTCTTAAATTAGATTAAAGAACTTGAATAATAAATATAAAATCTATAAAATAATCAAATTATTCTTAAAAATTTCTATCAACTTAAGAAAATGAGGAAAGGATTATAAGTAAGTATGAAGCAGTAATAGAATAGTACAAAGTGTATGTAAATAAAACTTATAAGAAACTAAAGAAAATTTAAAATTAAATACTAAAATCTAAATACTAAAAGTAATAACAATAGTTTAAATATAATTAATTAATTTTTGGAAAAAAGCAAAATAATTCTAAAGAGATAGAAGTTTAAACAGATTTAATTTCTCAATATAATAATTAAACTGCATAAACTGATGAAATTAATTAAATCTATTAAATAGCCAATAGTTGATAATTTAAAATTAATTATTTATAAATAAAGACTAATAACTATAAAGCTAATAACTTTAAATAATCAGCTAAAAATATAAAATTAGTAGAATTTTAAATAAAGCATGGAGTTTCAAGAAGAATTATAATAAAAAGATATGGAATTTCAAATATTGATATCTTAAAAGCATAATGAAATTGAAAAATTAAAAACTTCTAATATATAATAACTACTAGCCATAGAAAAATCTAATATAGACATATAAAAACAATATTATCTCAAACTTTAATAAACAGCAGAAAATTCTACCTAAACAGAATTACTAAGCTAAAATAAATAAATTTAGACAGATTAAAACCTTTAAATAAAATGTAATGTAGAAAATAAAATTATCTAAACAATTAATTTATAATAAGATTAGGAAATTTAAGTTTAATGATAACATTAAGAAGTTTAAGTTAACACTGAAAAATTGGAATAAAGTTAAAAATTTTGTCAAACAAACTTTATAGATATAAATCACTAAAAACTTCAATAAACATATCATTAACTTAATATGGAATTTATTTTAAATATCTAGAATAACTTAGAAAACTGGAAGAAATTAAGAAAATAAGAAATTAATAATTATTTAAGCAAGAGACTCAACCTTGGAAAAAAGAATAGCAGATTTAGACAACTAATATTTAAATCAACATTGCAACTCAAACTACTAATAACTATTTTAATTAACTCAAGAGGAAACATGAAGAAGAAATTAATATGAAATGAAAAACATACAAGGAAGATATGTAACAATAAATAAAGAATTAACATAAGGTACAGTAGATAGTACAAAAAATAGTAATAGACAAAAAGCTGTTAGAGGAATATACAACTCAGGTAATTTACATTCTAATCTAATTTTACCATTAACACCCTGAAATTAGAAAAGAATTAGTACATATTTAGGTTGATAAAAAAGGGATAAAATAAATATGTATTTATAAAGGAGGATTACCTGCAGCACAAAAATAATTAAAAATAGGACATATTAATATAAATTCGATTGGCAGTAAATAATTTGCTTTATAATCTTTTATAATTGATAATGATTTTGATATTTTCTCTATAAATGAAACATAAGACTAACATAGCCCTATAATAATAGAATAGTATCGTACATATTTTTAAAATGCTAATATTAGAGCAAGAGGAGTATGTCTATTAGTAAAGAAGTAACTTGATTCTTGTTAAAATGAATTAGATTTCTCTTCCTGGACATTTTATTAGTATAAGAGTTGGGTATTTAACAGTTGCTTCATGCTATTTGCCTACAAATGAAAAGCCAACAAAGAACTTGCTTATGAATATCTTTCTAATATAATAATGACAATTAGAGGCCTACTATTCTTTGTGGTGATTTCAATGCTTTACTTCCTAATTTGGGCAGTAATTAATCACAAATTAACAATAATACTTAAAGACTATTAGATTTCATAAAAGCAAATGACCTAATAGTATTGAATGATTAATAATACAACACATTCACTCATAGAGTAAACAACTAAAATTACTGTAATGATTATTTCCTAGCAACTAAACACTTGAATATTGATGATTTCTCTAATTTTTGTGTGATTCAAAATTGGGGTTTTCATACTGATCATTTCCCATTAATTATTACTCTATGATTTAACTAGAATATATCAAAATTAAGAATATCGTTTACTCTTTAAAATTTCAAAATTGTAGGATCCTAATGTAAGAAGATAATATCAAAATCTTTATTAGGGATAGTTCTCCCAATTTAAACAAATAGAATAAAATAATGTTGAAAAGTAGTACTAATTTATCTGTGATTTAATTAATATTAATGCTCAGATTGCACTTAGCAAGTGTAGAAAAAACATTATTATCAACTTCCAGTTCATCTAAATAACATAATATTTAATACTCAAATTCTTTAAGCTGGGCCTCAAAATTAAGAAATTCTCAACTTATCAACAATAAAAAATACTAATTTTGGAAATTAAAAAAGACATAAGAAAAACATCAAAATCTTAATAAGAATGCATAAATAATGTTCAAATAAGCAAAAACTTTAATTAATCCAAAATACTAATTAGATTCATTTTAATTATCAGTAGCAATAGCTATTTATTTCAAATTCACTAAATTCACTTTTTCACAAACATTCAAATTTAAATAAAGAAGAGATTCAAAATTCAAATACAAACATTAATACAATATATCAAAATTAACCTCTATTTTTATCCTTCTTTATAAGAAACGCCTCTTTTAAAGAATCTCAAATTCAAAAAATAATCAATTAATTAGCAAATACCAAAGCCTCAGGTAGTGATGCTTTAAAACCAGAATTAATTCAATATGGAGGATAGGAATTACATAATATAGTTACAAGCTTTAGTAACAATATGCTAGGAACACACCAAATTAATTTAAAAGAATTCATATTTTACCTATTTTCAAAAAAGGAAGTAAAAGCGTCTCAAGAAATTGAAGACCAATAGCTCTACTGAATTGCTTACTTAAAATAAAGCATTAACTTAAAGACTATATAATTTAATATATGAAAGAAATATCATTCATCAAGCTTAATTTGGCTTTTATCGGAAAAGATCTACATCATAACAAATTTAAACAATTTAATAGATTATTGACTTGCATCGTAGATGGTCATAAAAAATAGTTAATTGCTACTCTAATAGACGTAGAAAAAGTGTTTGACAGTATACCAAGGAAATTGTTATTTGACCATCTAAGAAGACTTAGATTACCTCTGGGATTGATAATGGCATTTGTATCTTTTTGTGAAAATATTGATGCTAAGTTCCTTATTGATGGTAATATTACAAAATCACTTAAGTTAAATAACGGAGTATTATAAGGATGCAGCCATGGACTTATACTTACAATATTTTACTATGATAGGGTAATTAACTTCTTAGAAGAAAAATAACATAAATATGGCTATAATATCTGCTAGAGAAATTTTGTGGTTCTTGGTTTTTCAGATAACTTAATTGAGCTTTCTAATTCATAGTAACATGCATAAAAATTACTTGAATCCATTAAAAAAATATTTTCTTGAGTAAAACTAAATATAAATGTGGAAATGTGAAGTAATTTAGTTCTTAAAAAAGAAAGAAAATATAATTTAAATATTAATGGAATTCCTATTGTTTAAAAGGTCGAAATTATATATCTTGGATACATATTGGGAATTAAAAAAATTATAAACTACACTGTGCAAGCAAAGCATCTTAAGCATTTTTAGCATTTTTTGGAATTTTAAAAAATTGACAATTTTTTTCCGATCCGAAAAAAAATTTAAATTTTGTCCTTCTATTATCATAGGAAGGATCATTATTAAGATTAGAATTGTATGATTTATTAATTTCTACTATTTTTTGCTCCGTTTTTTCCAGTTTCTAATTACCTTACAACATCAAGGTTTTAGTGCTTATTTCCGTTTTTAACCATTAATTTTCGTTTTTAATTATTGCACAGTAAAAGTTAGAGAATCTAATCGTTAAATCAAGTTTAGAAATGATTGTTGCATTTTTTGTCTTCCGCTTCTAGGGAGAATTTTTCGATTAGAGAGTTTTATTGTTCGATTTCCTGCTAGTTTTTGGTTGATTATTTCTTAGGAACCATTTTATTTTATAATAAAAGCAGTAACTAAAGTGCCTAAAATATATTTAATTTAATAATTTTAAATATTCTTATTCTAAAATCTAATTAATAATTGAAAATATTGATATTTATTTTTAGTTATCTTTATTTATATTTTTTTTCCAATAATTAATTTTATGCTAATACTGTATCATTAACATTAAAAATAATAAATAATCTAGAAAAAAAAACATTATAATTAAATTTAGTCTAAATTTTTGTTTATTTTATTTAAAATAGAACTATAAAAAGAATAGTAATTAAAATATATATAATAAAAGTTGTTTATTAATAAATGATACATATTGTAATCAATATGCTATTAATAATTTTAATTTTATTTTAATTTTCTTATATATTATAGTTTTGCTATATTTTAGTATTTATTTTTTATATACAAATTTTACTGCTAAAATTATTATTTAATTTTAAAATATAAGTACTTTATACATGTTATGCATAAAAAAATGGTAAAAAAACTTGGAAATTTAAACTTTAAATTCTTACCTAATTGATCAATCTTAAGTCTCATTTAACTAAAAATAACCAAAAATTAAAAAAGATAAATCTATTCCTGTTAAGGATTGAGAAATACTTAATTTCATAACAAACTAAAAAAGCTTGAGAAATTCCATGAACAAAACATTATTCAATTTTGTTACTTAATTGAGAAAATGAATACAGAAAAATAGATCCTGAAGGCGAAAAAATAAAATCTTAGGCAAATTTTGTAAGATAAAAAAAGGAAAATAAAGGGTTGCTAAGTTAAGTTTAATTTTAAGATGAAGCTTTAACTTCTAAATTTGTATTAGTAGTAAAAACATAGCAAAAAATCCATAGAAAATTAAAGATGAATTTAAATTATCAATTAAATAACTAACCTCAAACAGATAAGATGGAAATTGAAAAAAGTTTAAATAAAATAAAAAATTTACTTCAAGCCTTAGAATTTACTTAGAGAAGCTGTAGAAGTATTCCTCGATAACTATCAATAAATATTTGAACGACTTAAAACTAAATTTATTGATTAAAGTAGAGTTTAGCATGGATTAAAGTAATTCAGCTACTAAAAGTTTGCCTATAATAATTCAGTCAAAATATTAATATGTAATTAACATTTATTATCTATTTATTATATCTAAATTGCTTTTTTTAAACTTTTTAATCATAAAAATACTTAAATATTTAGTTTTCTCTCTTAATACTATTCTTATATTCTTGTAGTTCAAATTTTCTAAATCTATTCTCAACACTAAAAGGTTTGATAAATCTAGAATAAAAGAATAATTAAATATATCTTTGAGTTCTAAATCCTGATAAATTATAAGAATTATGTTTTAATTCTATTTATTATATATTATTAAACATATATAAAATGACTTCTAAGAAATAACAGAACTTTGAACAAAACATTTAAACAGGAAAATTCTCTAAAAAATAAAAAAGCGAAATAATTACAATGAGTGAAAGTGAGAAATATGATTGATATGACGAACATTAACCACTTGGAAATCCAGAATTAAAAAAACTTCCGACACAAACTCAAATAGAAATATTATCTAAGTCATTAAAAGAATTTATGTTTAAAAATAGATACCTCACTGATAAAGTAGAAAAATTAGAAAAACAATAACATCTTTACTTGAGAAACAATATTAATCATCATAAAAAATAGAAAACAAAATGGAACAAAGAATTCTTTAAATTTAATAATAAATTCAGGTTACGCCATTTTCGATTTAACAGAATTAATCAGATCCTATGGAAATAGAAAATGAAGCCTCAAATTAAAATAAACAGTAAACGTTTATTTAAAATAAGCAGTAAATTTAAATTAAATAAGTGTTACAGGAATAATAGTTTAAAATAAGAATAAAATGCTACGTGTGCAATAAATAACACCAATGAAAATACTGCTACTAACTAAGCGAAATTTAAAGAAAGAATAAATAAGATATTTTTAGAAAACTATTTAGGATATATCCAACATAAAGCGGAAAAATTTATAGAAAAAAATTCTTTAATTCAAATCTTAATCCTTAGATAAATAATTAGGAACGCTAAGTGCAAGACCAAAACTATTCCGAATATTAAAGGATGGTGCACTAATGAAGTGCTACACCGCCTAACTAAGCCTAGTAGAAATTCAAGACAAATTAATGGAGACAAGCTGATAGAATAGGTCAGATGGCTGACTACTAAGGCTTTAACAAAGCTTTTTAACTTTATATAAAAAATGGATAATTTCTTGTAAAAAGTCTCTTCTAAGCAGGATTCATCCCAATAAAATTACGATTAGCACAACATGCTCCAAGAACTCAAAATTATGCAAATGGAGAATTTTAAACTTTTAAGAAACATATAAGAGCTAGAAGGAAAAATTGCATACCTAATGTCTAATACATAAATACTAAATTGAAAATTCCTAACCAGTCAATCTGAGAATTGAGCAAATGGAAGCCAAATTCAATCACTTAGTGGAATTGACTTAAAGTTTATTTCTAAAAAATACAACAGTAAATGATCCCATAGATGTTAAACCAAATCTACAGCCAGCAAAAATTACGATAAATAAATAAATAAATTTGATTATAGAGCGCGTAGCACTCTCGTTGGTGCGCAGCTCTTAAAAAAAAATGTTTCATACTGACAAGAATGTTTGTTACTGATAAATCTATCAGATACTGATAAACCTTGTTCAATACTGGTATAATTATTTAGTACTGATAAAAATGTTCAATCTGATATAATTTTAGAATACTCGTAATCTTTAATACTTGCTGGAGGTCCAAGGACATGGCAGGATTGTGTCTCATTGCATCACCAAAGCAGAGGACGACATGTGTCAATTATGGGTACTTAAATTCCCCACCTCTGATGAAGTTCGCAATATTATTTCTTTTTAGTTCCAGAATTAAAAATAAATGAAGTCAAGCCAAGCCAGTGTCGAAGGTCTAAGAATCTTATGTCTCGAGGTCAAACCAAAGCAGAGGAAGACATAAAGTCGATTATGGGTACTTAACTTCCCCAACCTCTGATGAAGATGACCTTGTTGTTCACCTTCGAACAACTATGACGGTTTTAAAAAATAATATATAATAAAGAATAGAAATTAATCTCGGTATTGCTGGAAATATGATCATATTTTAAGATAATACTAAAAATTATAATAAAAATAAAAACTTGAAAGCTTTAACCTATGGATATGTATAAGCAAACTATACTTTTTTCCAGAAGACTTAGATACAGAAAGAAGATGTACACAGAAAATTAAATCTTGAAGGACATCGCATTTGCTTATCAAAGAAGAAATTTGAATATGATTGGAATCGAGCTCGACTGAAGCAAGATACCGTGTATTAAAAAGGATTAAAAGAGTAATGGAAGATAAATAATTTAAGAAGAAGACCCAGAAGAAGCTTTAAAATGGAATTATATTTAACACAGTTTTAAATTTCAGTGTGAACCTTATTGATTGGTGGAATCACTATAATTCATTCATTCATATATTAATATTTTTTTATGGATTCTGGTTTCTAGTCGACCAAGTAGGCAATCCGGCTCAGTCATGTCTGCACTGCAAGTACTCTTGTAATAGCTGCCACCACAAACAAGTAAGAACGGGCCCATTGTGTAACAAACCTTACTTGTCTGAGGGTTCTCTCTTTCGAACGAGAAGTCGACTAGAGGGAACCGAAATCCAGATCTCAGAGTTATCCTGATTTTACATGTCGCTATTCTAATCAGGAATTCAGAAAACAACAAAGACATGACTGAGATCACAAATAACTATTATTTAGAAGAATTTAACCTAATTGGGCCATTTGACACAAATAGTGGAATGTTCTCTAACTCCAGCCTTTAGAAGAATTACAAGAATTCAAAGAGTGAAGACAATCAATTTTGATTATAAAAACGGAGAGAAGAAGACAAGAATCAAAGAGACCAAATGAAGCTAGAAAAATTTCTAGACTATTATTAATAATTAAATTTGGTTTTTTTATTTTTTCGTAGTGCACCAAACAATAGTGGTACCAGGCTAATTTAATTAATTAATTTATATTAGTATTTCCTTGTACTTCCTATTTTCTTGATCCTCCTATCCTGCATTTTTAGTTTCATCTTCTTTAATAGCGTGAAAATAAATCGTTCTAATGCTTATTATTTTTCTTGTACTTATGTCTTCAATTTTTTTACTTGATATTATCTTCCTTGCCCTTATATATATTTTTCTTTTTTTGAGACAGCGCTGAGTTTATGTATATTTCCTTCCTGTCACTGCTTTCTAGTTGTTTCAGTTTTTTTGCCATATTTCCTATTTTACTTTCTGTTTTTTGTGACATTGATAGTTTCGCCTCAGTTTTATTTATTTTATTTTGTAGTTAAGTATCTATTAAAATCGATCGTTTTTAAAGAAACTTTAATATGGCTTAAACTTGTTGATTAAGCTAGAAATAAAAAGTGGTATTTTATTTGAAGGTTAATCTTCTTCAGTTTTCTTCACTTTCTTTTCCTTCGCTATCTGTTTATTTTTATAGTAAAGCATTTTATTCCTGATTTCCAAATGCATCAACCAAGTTTTTACTTCTTTAGCATTTTTAATTGCTTACTTTATAGCTTTTTTTCTTCAGTATTAATTTGTAATATACCCTTTTTGGTTACAGTTCATACATTTTCAAATTGATGGATGACTCAAGTAAGTGCTTATATCTCCTCGTCTTGATTATCTAGTAAACTTTCATCAACTTTGATCTCCTTCAATTCTAAATAATTTTTCATTTTCCCATTGGCTCACGTCGTACCTTTTACGGTTCCGATCTCTATACATACTATTTTCTGTACTGCTCCAAATTGGTTTCTACCTGGCTAAAACTTAAATACATGTTAATTGTTCAATGAATTAGGTAGTTCTTAAATTTGTAGAATTCCTCTATATTTCTTTGCTCTGTTGGTATTAAAAAATTTATACAATTTCATGCTTTATTATTTCCGAATTGTGTGAATGTTTCCTTATTTTTGAATTCTATAATAATTATTAGTGTCTGAAAGATTTTCACACTCTAAATATTTTTACCATATTCTTAATTCAAACATCTGCGAAATGCTTGAACGATTTCATTTTCTTGCATTTCTGCTGGATTGAGTCTTTGGTTGTAGTAGTTTTCTTCTAAAAATTGTTTGAATAGGTAGCTCCTACCCTTTAGCAGTTTTGAGCTTCATATTCTCTTCATCATTTTATGGAATTTGTCATTTCCATTAAAATGCTTGTACAGAGCAGATCTGATATGATGTTCTAAATACCTACTTTTTTGATAGGTTACTTAGTTTTAACAATTATGTCCCTTATTTTAGTGCATTTCTCCTAGTAGCTTAAAGATTTTGCGATAGAGATGTTTTTCTTAAAAATAAAATCAAAAATCTGATTAAGTTGTAAAGCTCTTTCATGTCTTTAGTAAATTTAATAAGTAATCTCGATCCAATGCGGATCGTAAGATTGGTACTTGATATAATAGCTTAATATTGTAGTATTTAAGTAAATAAAGTAATAATGTAATAATAGATATTTATATACTAATTTTTGATGGTAACTGTTATAAATTACCTTTTATAGCTTTTGTAGTCTAAATAATAATAAAAATGTAAGCGTTACCAAAATGCTTAATCTGCTTAGAAGATTACAACTTAACTAATGCTCTTCCAACTGTCTTACCTTGTGGACATATTTACTGTGGTTTGTGTTTGAATACTCAGTACTGATTATAAGGCATAATGTAATGTCCTATTTGTTAAAAAGGATTCCATTTTAGATTTGATGATTTACCTTAAGAAAGTGATTTAATAAGAATGATATTTTAAAACTAATAATACATATAAAAGATTTAAGATGCTAGATAGAAATTAAAAGAGATAAGGAGGTAAATTATGGAAAAATCTAAAACCATTACAACCAAATAATCAAACATTAGTAATACTCTCATAATACCACTAACTAATATCATCATCAATCATTAACCAACATTTATCTACCAAAAATAACACTCAAATATTATCTAATTCTACTAATCACTAAAACCAACTATACTCTAATATAACTCATAACCACCTACAATACTAAAGTCTAAATTAACTTACAATCTAATAAGATACAAACTATAACACAATACTAAGTAACCAAATATTATTTAGACTAATTAACATAAACTAACCTAACACTTTATATAATCTAACTATATTCACTTTTTTGATTGATAAATTTAAAGATTAAGTATATTTAATATTTAAACAGAGTAATTACGATAAGTCTAAGTTTAAATTATAATTCCTGATGGCAATAAAAGTATAGAATATTAAAATAAGTTATATTTAATTGGAGGATATAACTAAAATTAAAAGAAAGGAATAAAGGAAACTTGATAATTTGATTTTGAAGGTAATAGAATAAAACTTAGTGATCTAAATGAGGGAAGAGGTGGTTTTGGAATAGCAGCTGCTTAAAAATATATTTATGTGGTTGGAGGATTTACTGATAATAATCAAGTTTTATAATCAGTAGAAAAGTTTAAGATAGGAAACTAGAGTAAATGATAAAACTGCTCTTAATTTCCATTCAAAATAGGAGGTTAAACTTTAGTAGTAGATAAAGATGAATAAAATATTTATTCTTTTGGAGGTGGAAATTAGAAATTCTAAGCTTTAAAAGATATATGAAAATATAACATATAGAATGATAGATGAAGTAAGTAAAATTTGAATCTTCCTGAAGCTGTTGCTAGGCCTATAGTTTGTTTAGAGCCTTTTATCATATTTGGAGGTATGAAAAATGCATTTACGAAAGAATATTCAAGAAGAATATATAAAAGAAGCAAAGAATAGTGGTAATAAAGCTAAATTTTTAAAGATTTTGGAGCTTTAACGGAGATGAAAATAAGAAATAACTATGGATATGTTTTTGCTGAAGAATTGCCAAGAGCTTCAATAATGAGGATTGATTTAAAAAAATTGAGTTATAGAAGTATTAGAAGTCATAACTGATAAACATAATAATAATATCTATATTATTAATAGTATTTATAATAAATATAATTTAATATGTAAAGAAGTAGTTTAAAGATCTATAATTAGGTAAATATGTTACTACTTATTAAAATATTTAAAGCGTCTGAAATAAATAAAGAATCAAATTTTATCTAAGCATCTTTAAGAATCTATTATTCAAATATTATCATTATTCAGAACAAACATACAGCTTATAACATACCAAAACATATTCAACACAGTCAAAAATTGTCGTTAAATACATCCTTATATTCAAATTATACAGTACTACTTAGATTAATCTATTATTTATCTAATCAAATCAAAGCTATAATCAAATTATCATTAATCTATATATATATCTAAATACTAATTTAGTCATCACTACTATCATTAATTCAGCATCTTCAAGTTTAATATTATTTCCTTTAATTATTTAAACTAAAATCTATATACTTAAAAATTTCCATTGTGTGACCAATAATAAAACCAAGCCATTATAACATCTTAACTCTCGATAAAACTTAAACATAATAACTTTATGAGATTAATATGATAAGCCAGTATGATTTAAACAACATCCAGATAAAGCCTTTAGGAGGGATTTTTAATGATGAAAAAAAGTAAGGAAAATGGGATGAATTAATAAAATTAGCAAAAATAAAATTTTCTTAAATGAATAATTTTTAAAGTAAATAAAGTAGAAAACTTCATCTAAAAAATAAGAATAATCTATCTCAATTTTATATTAAAAAAATGAAAATTATTTGTAAAGTCTCTTCTCAAAAGGATTCATCTTAGTCAAGTTACGACTAATAAAAAATACTTTAAGAAATCCAAATTATGCAATTAAAAAATTTTAAACTTTTAAGAACTGTACAAGAACTCGAAAGAAAAATTGAACGTCTTATGATTAATTCATAAGAAAAAAAATTGAAAATAAATAGCTAGGAAATATCAGAATAGAATAATTAGAAACAAAATTTATCCAATTCGCAGAGTTAACTGAAAGCTTATTTCTGTAAACGATGTCGATGAATTATACAATGGATGTAGAGCAACAGCCTATAAAAAATTATATTCCCTATTGGAAAATAATGATATGTTAATACTGCAAGTGACCAGAGCACGAAGTTAGAAGCTGCTTCCAATTCTAATGAAAAAAAGAAAATAGTAGAAAACTAATGGGAAATATTTTCAGGATCTATTGCAATCAAGAAGGCAAACTCTAAAGGAAAAAAATAATCCAGCTAAACAAAGAAGCTCCAAACACATAGCATACAATTAACGAATTTAATAAGAAATGAATGGGAATGAACCTATCGGAAACTCTCAGAAAAAAGAAATAAAAAATCCTCAGAACTTATGATAAACAAGATCCAAGCAAAAATGAAGTTTCTTTTTTTAGCATTCAACTTTTGATTTGTGATTAACCAAATAAAGGTGAAATCACGTAAATTAATTAATTAATTCATATAGGGAGACATTTCAAAATTACAACTCAAGCAAACCAAAAATAAAATAATATGCATCATTAATGGAATTCTTCATACACATATAGAGAGATTTTGGATAACATATAGATTAAGTACAAATAATATTAAATGGACTTATTCTAACTGTTTTCTCTGATTAAGAATATCTTAATAAATTCTCTAAGATATACAATGGCAACATTAATCTTTTGATATTTTTATCAAGAAGAGAAATATTAATGAATACTACAATAATAATAGCTACTTAATTCACTACTTTTAAGTATTTAAAAAATTTAGTTCCAACAGAAAAACAGTTAAAAGCCTTCAAAAATAGAAAAAATAGTTTTACATTCAATAAAGGGAGCAACATGACTTTATGTAGAACTATTACGTCCTAGAATTATCAGAAATCACTTATCCAGAAAATATTCCTATTTGACTTGATGAAAAAAAATTACGTGTAAAATTATGCTATTCGGCAATATATGATGATGTTTAAACTGTCTAAAATTGGACACAGCACTAAATGTTGTAGAAGATAAAAAAGCAATAAAATTAATAATCAATTGTGCTGAATTATCAAAGAAGCGTTAAAATATGTAACAAGAAATAGCACATTAAAATAAAAGATACATAAATAAAAATAAAAAATCTAAAGAAATGTTAAATAAATTATAAAGACGAGTAGCAAGCAAAAATTTGAATCCTAAAGTAAAACTTTGCTTAACTAATTATTTAAATGATGTACTAGATAGGCAATAATTGAAAGAATAATAAAAGATCTTCCAATTGAATGAATACTGAGATAAAATGATTAAAGCTACTTAAGATCTATGGAAAAGCCAAAGTTTAACACCATGAGAGAAAAAATGAAATTACTAGAACTTTTCGAAAAAAATAAGTTTCAATAAGTAACTAGCTCATTTCCATAACTAATAGATGAAACTACTTTTAATAATAATCCAAAAAAATGTTCTCAGAAAAGATAGCATACATTAAACTTAAACATACATAAACATTAGAGTAATTTGGTTTTGAAATAGACTAAGCAAGTGATACTAATTTGATATTTGATACTAAATAGAAAGAATCAAATAATGAAGATCAAGAAAATTTGAATATTTTAAATTAATAAAGTATAAGAACTGATAATGTAAGAGGAATCAAGTTGAACAAAGAAGATTTAAGTAAATTTATGTTTGAAAAAATATAGATATTATGGCGACTCAAGAAATGTTTATAGATTCAATTAAAGATATGCCCTAAATATTCGGATATCGCGTAGTTAAAAAGCCAGGAGCTAGACTTAGTAAAGGAATGATTTTATATATTAAAGAACTATTTTTATACAAAATTAAAAAGTACGATGCAAATGGACTAAAATAAAATGAAATACTCGAAGGCGGCAGAATAATTGTATGAATCTTGATGATAGATTTAAATTTATCAATGTATATGTGCCTACAACACTCGAGTAGGAATAACTAATCTCTTTCTATGAAAGCCTAAAAATAATTCAAATACATAACAAATAATTTAAGTTCATAAAATACTATAATATGAGATTTAATGCACATATACATAAATTCTACCAAATGAACTAAACCCAGCAGAATAATAGCTATTAAAAATAATGAATTAATTCAAACTAGAATGGAATGATCCAGCAAAAGACCTAACCTAGATTACTACAACAGGAAAAAAAG
Organism: Loxodes magnus; assembly: GCA_946699065.1. NCBI lineage: Eukaryota > Ciliophora > Karyorelictea > Loxodida > Loxodidae > Loxodes > Loxodes magnus. The sequence continues at coordinate 31,628 of CAMPDV010000906.1, forward strand.
TTTAAAATTGAATATTTTTTAACGGACTAATGAATTAGTTGAGCGTAATTAGCATAAGAATTTTTAAGGAAAGAATGTTAGATGATTATTAATCTGGGTAATTAGTATTTAAATTGGTTAAAAAAAGCAGATATAAATCATAAAATATTATTAATTAAAAAAGCTTAAAAGATTTTTATATTTATAAATTCTTTTATAAATACTTACATGAATTTACTTAATTTTATCAATTTACTTCTTAAATTGTAAAAATTTTAAACTCTTAAATATATTTGCTTGCTCAATTAGCAATCTTCTACTTTATAACTGTCTTGTCATTAGCTTTAGATTTTAACCACTTATTATTTCTACTCAAAGTCACAGTATTTACTTTATCTGTATGATCTTATAAAGTACATACACTCACTCTATGAGAAATTCCATTTCTTAATAAGTTTACCTTGATTTCCTGATGTTATGAGCTTATTATCCTTAATTATTAACACTTCATATAACTATTTTGTGGCATTGCTCTTATAAATTATCCTGTCTAGAAATTCTCTATCTTAAATGATTTATCACCAAATCCAGTTACTATAAAGTTATTATCATTTGATAGATTAATAGATTATACATAATCTGAATGGTCAATTAAAGTTCTCTTACAGTTTCCAGTCTGGAAATCTCAGATTTTTATCGTTTCATCGTCAGATGCTGAAATTGACCATTTCTGATCTTTTGCTATTAATATCGAGTTAACTGCAAACGAATGTCCATTCAAAGTACTCGAACATCTTCTAGTTTGGAAATCCCAGATCTTTTTCGTTTTGTTTCCACTTCCGGATATTGATCATTTCTGATCTTTTGCTATTAATATCGAGTTAACTACAAACGAATGTCCATTCAAAGTTTAGTCTAAAATATTAAAGAATTACTTTTAGATTAGTCGAAGATAATTTTATTTTCAACTTTTAAAAAGCTCAAGTTTGGCAGTTTTTATATTTAAAAAGAAGAAAATATATTCTGTCTAGGGATATGCTTCTTTGTCTTAAATTTTTCTTAAAAAATAATTTTAACAAATTATGTTTCTTTATTTTTCAATTTTTATTTTATAAATTATTTTAATAATTGCTTAATTAAAATAATTCATCTTATTAAAATAATTTTATTACTTAAATTAAACACAATTGAATATTTAAATTATTTATTAGAATCTTGGATATAGGCACTTTAATATTAAAAAATAATTTAAAACATTTATTTTTTTCTTTCGATTAGACTGATATAATTTAAAATAGTTAAGCATAATAAATTTTTGCAATTTTAATTATTTTTTTTGCTTTTAGTTTATTTAATCAAAATTAATATGCAAGAATTTATATTCTTATTATAGTAACTTTGCTATAATTTTATTGATTATAGCTTATTTGAGTTTTAAATCTAGATTATTTAATAAAAAAGGGTAGATTTCTTTTATAATTAGATTGAATAATAAGTAAAATATTAGATTCTAATGTATTGAAAATAGGTGGTATTAAGAATAGTTTTTCCTTTGCATTTAATAATAAATTAGTGATATAATATTTGATTATTTTAAGAAAATTAGTTAAAATGGTAACTATAGTAAGTAAAATGTATAGTTTAAAGTATTAAATTGTTTATTTTAGAAATTATTATTTAATTATCCACTTTCTTATTACTAATTCATTTAAACTTTTTATTTAACTAATCTCTTCTTTTATATTTACAAAAGTACTTTATTACTTATAATTCATATTTAACCTAAGCTAATTTCCTTATACTAATTTAATTAAAAAATAAAATAAACCAAATAAATAAGAGTATCACACAGTGAAATGCTTACATTATTTCTAATTCTAGTTTAAAAATTTAAAACCTTTATTAAATAAGCTTTACTATGTTAACTACTTCTATTAAGAAGCTTCAAATTACTATTTACTAATTTACAGTCTAATTTTAGTTTTTATTTAAATTTAGAAGAAATAAATATCTTTAAAATAAATAATTAATAGATAAAATTTGAAACAGCACCTCAATTATGTTCAGCTCTTTAAAAAAGGTTTTAAAATAAAAAAAAATTATTTCTGAAGTCTTCCATAGTGCTAGCATTCATTTGTGAATCTTGTCTTCTATAGGGATATTATCTGAATGCTCCTTAAGAGATCTTAGTATCTGGAATCTTTCATCATTAACACTACTTGATACCTCTTCAGTCTTGTCTTCTCTTGGCTCCTATCAAGATTTTTGCTCTGTTCTTCGCCCATGGGGTACTTCCTGGCACCAGAGTTTAAATAAACTCAGTTGGTGGATTGTTCCTTCCTATTTAAAATGAAATTAATAATATAGAAGTTTTTGAACCTATTCTTAAAACTTTGTCTTCGGTAAAAGCATTTAAAAGTTACTAAGAAATAAAAATTCGTAAGGATGAATATTTCATATTTTAAGAGCTATTTAGTAATAAAGAAATAAGAGAAAAGCTATTAGCAGTATAAAAGGAATTTTAAATAAGAAAAGCAGCTTATATAATCAAAAGAAGGTATTAAAAACTATTTAGAGCCATACTTAAGTATAACTAAAATTAATCTTTAAGTATTTATTTATTAGTTTAGGTTATTAATTATTAAGAGCCTATAATCTATTAGCTTTTAAGAGTAAAAATAAAAAGGAGAAGATTATGTAATCTCAGTTCTAAAATTGAAGAGAAAGTATAAGATTAGCATTCAAGATATAATAGTCAAATTTGATTAGAGATGTAATTCTTTATTGCTATAAGGGTAATAACAGTACTGTGATATAATCTGAGATTTATTAAAGTTATTTGAAAAATGAATGAAATAGATATACAATAAGTATTGCTAGATTATAAGCCTTAAAGCTTAAATAATGATAAACTATTAGCTAGTTTGTTATTATTTATTGGTTCGTTGTTGCATCCTTATCGTTCATATCTGTAATCTGAGTCTGCATATAAATATTTAGCTCTACTATTTAATTTATAAAGGTAGTTAGTAAGAATATGCAAAACAAATAGATTTGAAAACTATGATGACTTTTGCCTTGAAATAGATTTGATTTAGTTAGTTAGTTCCGAACTAGATATAAATAATTGGATTTAGTTTGATTTAAATAATTTGTATTAAGTTGCTTATTTTAAAAATGAAGAGAATGATATAGCTGCATTAAATGAATTGCTTAATTAATTAGATATATAACTCCTTTTTGTTGTTAATGAAATTGATTAGTGTTATTTTATTGTTTTTATAGTGTAAAATTGAATTGGTAACTAAAATATAAATCTATAAGCATTATTAGTTATTAAAATAATCATATTAATTAATTTTTTCTTTATATTTTTTATTTTAATTTTATAATTTTTATTCCATTTTTACCTATTTCTATGTAATTTTCTAGTGAAAAATAATGGTGATATTGAATGTATTTAGAAACAAATATTCTAAATTTGTCTAAATAATTTTAAGTTCTTAATTACCTTATAATACCTTAAATTATTTTACTTTTATCTTACTAAACTTTTATTACTGCATTTTTTATGTTTCCATCATATTTTTTAAGATTAGCAGACTATTAATCTGATCATTTTGTAATTTATTAAATAAATAGTCTTTCAAATTGATGAAATTATAATTTTAATATTTTCATCATTTTTGCTGATTGACAGTTTTTTAAATTTGCAAAATAGTAATTTAATAGCTATAAGTTTCCTATAGTACGTTTTTCTATTAAATTTAGTTAAATCTTTATTTATTAATTAATAATCAATATATTGCATTTAAGATTATACCTTTAATACTTTATAAATACCTTAAACAATACTATTTTAACATAACTATCTCAAATTCAAAACTACATTCAATTACCAAAATTACTCATCTCATATTCAAAAACTAACAATAGTACACACAAACCTACAAACACATAACCATCCAAAATTAACATACACAAATCTACACTCAATTCCTTAATTCATTACCTAAATTAAACATTTTTACACCAAACTTAAACAACACCCAAATCCTTAGAGAAATCGCTAAAACATTTTAACCCTTATCGACTAAATTTAGGATCTGGAAAAATAAATATATGCTCTTGCTGGGACCATGAAAATAAACACAATAAAAAAGGACCTCATACAGCATGAGTACGATAATGAAATCCACATAGTGGATAGATAAGCAAAAACAGGAATATTTCTATAGATAGACAGATTTTCTACAGATTTAATGATAATTGAAGAATACTAAGCCTTGAGTACTTTGCCTATACGAAAATTAAATTATCCATTTAGAAAATTAAGAAAAAAAATCTAAAGAATCTAATAGAAAAGCATAATAAGTTAGACTATTCCAAGCGATGCTATATTAATAGAAATTAAACAGTCAACAATCAAAGTCTAAACAAATTTGAACCATAAAAAGATTAAGAATGTAGAATTTGCAATACGATAGAACTCTATTGAGAAGACTGAAGGAAAGAGAAAAAAACTGAAAGATAAGTAATGAAATATGATGATCTCCATTTATTCAATATCGTTCGGAAACATATATAAGAAGAAGTAAAGAAATTCTAATTTGTTCAATCAATCCTTAAAATATGAAGCCTAGAGTAGATAGAGCAACAAAGGAACAAATATTAAGCTAGGAACGAAGTGAAAATATGATTATTATAAAGGATTTATTTAACAAATATTGATTTAAATTTCATTTTCATTAAATACAGCCATTTTTATAAAAGCAAGGTTAATATTTGCAAAATGATGATAATTAAATTTGCCAGTTGTAAAATAATAAAAATGAATATAAATTTGTATTTAAGCTTAATAATGTTAGCAAGTATATGGATGTTTACTATATACATTAAAAGTATTAATAATAAGAAAATGTAGAATAAAAAGATCAAGCAATCCAATTCCTAATTTTTACCTATCATTTTCTTATAACTCATTTATTCCCCAGCAGAACCAGCTGATACAAGTATATTAACTAAAGGTGCTAGAGTAACTAAAATAACTAAAGTATCTTACTAAAAGTAAGTAAAGCAAATAAAGAGAGTAAAAGCCCTGTAGAGAGATAAAGAAGAGATAGATAGGGTAATCATGGAAAAGTCTTAGCAAATCATAAGTCAAGCTTACTCTCATACGTACAACCCCAGGCCAATACTTAGTGGTCTACAAAGGATCTATCCTATCTGCTTGCATGTGATTAGTCGTCCTTATTATGTTAACAGAAATGAGGAGAGCTTGGGATATAAAAAATATTGTTTTCATAAGTAGATAAAAGGCATCGCTCCCAGATTAGATTCAGATTTAGAGATGTTCAGTCATAATCTACGCAGATGGTAGCGTAACCAAACGGGCTGTTTAGCCAATGGCGATACCAGAGATCTGGAACAACGGTTCCTCTCGTATTGAGTTTTATTACTATGGCAATGCAGTAATTAATACAGTAAAATTAAACTGGTTCACTACGGACTAAACTCAGGTCACATTTCTTTTTGACGGATGAGCAATAGAACACTTGGTGAATTCAGCTTCACAATGATAGGAAGAACCGATATCGATGAATCAAAAGGCAACGTCGCTATGAACGCTTGGCTGCCACAAGCCAGTTATCCCTGTGGTAATTTTTCTGACACCTCTGGCTTAAAACTCGTAAAAGACAAAGGATCGATAGGCCATGGTTTCCCAGTTCATCCTGACACTGAGAGGTTGAATGAAGCCAGCTTTTCTCCTTTTGGTCTGTGAGCGGTTTCTGTCCGCTCTGAGCTAGCCGTAGGACACCTATGTTATCTTTTAACAGATGTGCCGCCCCAGTCAAACTTCATACCTGGCAATTTCTCCCATCCAGTTACATTGCTAGAAAGTTTCTGTATCATCTCTTGGTAGAGGCTTTAAGCCTAATTGCTCATAACGATGGAGCTCCCTAGTAGCTGTGCCTGGAGCACAACAGGATATCCCCGTTATTCCATAAAAAGAGAGTGTCGGGTCGTGCAATCGGAAAGAGTTTCCGGTCCAAAAACTCTTTTAGTTGAAATTAATTTAATAGTTCTGCACTTACGTAATAGGAGTTATCCCTTTTTATTATCACTTTAATGATTTTAATGATAATCTTATTGAGATACTTCACATATCCCTTATCCTAAATACAATATAAAGTTAGAGACTGATAATTATCTTTACTTATACTAAATAGTTTTTAATATTCTCTGGTTATTTTATGAAGGAACGCTTTGCAATTATTAGGCTTTAGTGTAATGATGCTATGGTTTCTACATTTTAACTTTTATTAAAGCTTATAAATATCTTTCAAACATCTCTTACAATTGATTGGCATTCTAACTTGTTAGGCCTTTGAGCTCTTGATGAAACAGTTGTTGACATAATTAAGACTTAGCAGATTGAGATTTTATTTGAATCTAGTAAAAATAAGTTTAATATTATTCACATAGATAACTACTATTTAAACTGAAGGAAATAAAAGTAGCTTAATTAACTATAATAGGCTATTTATTAGTTAAGATATAATTAATAGTTACTTTTAAAATTATACCATTAATGCAAGAAATTTCCCTCTAATTTGTTATTTACTTATACAAACTTAGTTTGCAAACATGTACATAGAAACTGATAAAGAGAAGAGCAACATTATTTAAAAATAGTACCATATGCTTAGAATTATAATAAATCCTTAAATGCTTTAACTATATCTTACAGATTTTAGAAGCTAAGTATTTAATAACCTCAACATTACAAATATCCAATTAGACTAACCTATCAAATTTATTACCAAGTACTTTCTAACCTAGAATTCATGCTTCATTCTATAATGTATACTCCATATATCAAGAGGATAAGTTAGAAGAGATATTTAACTATTGTATTTTCTTAATTGAGATGGAGTAGTAAGAAAGATATTTGAGAGCTTTTAGTAATTTAAAATAAAAAACAGATAAGAGGAGACAAGGAATGGAAATAGTCTTAGAACTCAGCCTTTAAATCCTAATCTCTATCTTTCTTTATAGTAACATTCTACTTGAGATTATAAGAGATTTAATGCTTTTATATAGCAGGTAAACTTTCCTCTCTACTTTCCTTAAAATTCTGCATATTCTTTTCGTTTATTAATATCCATGGTGCATATTTTCTCTACTTTAATCGTTTTTATATTCCTTTTAAAGTTTTGCTTAAGTTTCCTTAATTAGTTTCATCTAAGAAAATATTTAATTAATTTTTCCTATCTTTTTTTAGATGCAATATAAATTTCTCCTTACTTCTTATCTCATTTAATATAATTATCAATTTATTACCATCCTTATCTAATTAGATATTTACTTATTTTACCTTCTATTGAAATTTTTTCTTAGTTCTATTATTTCTGCTGTATATTAGTATTTTATCATTTAATTTGTTTTACAAATCCACATATCGCTTAGGTCGCTTCTTGGATGTATTCTAATCATTTTTCATAGTATGCTTCGCTATCAAAATTTTCGAATTCGCTAAAATTTATTTTCTCGAATCATTCTTTGAATTTCTCTTTAACCTTTTATTGCTTTAATTGTTGAAATTTTATCCTTTTAATTTATGGAATTTTTCGATATTCTTCCGCAATTTTTAATTTTATTTTGACTGGCTAATTATCTCCAATTAGTCTCTATTGATAAAATATTGTGCTGATAATGCTAGGCGTAATGAATTAATCCGCTAAGAAGTATTTTATTTTGAATTTTTCTTTCTTTTATGTTGATGAAGGTTGTATCTTGATTTGGATCTTTACATTCTAAAGATAATATTTCATCAAGTTAAATAAGTATTAGCCTGCATTATTCTGTTCATACGGTAAAAATTGGAGAATATGCGCATTAAAATTCCCTAAAATTTAAAATTCTCTGCTGCTTGCTGTTATTATATTTTATTATAGACCCTCATAAATGGGTATTAGTTAATAATATCCGAATGTTATAGTGCTATATACGTTTATCAATGCAAGCCGACCATCAAGTGTTAAACCTATTAAGCTTCCTCTAAAATAATTCTGCTTGATGGAGATTCTCTATATCCAACACCTTGATTCTGCGGGTAATTCCATCTTTTATAAAAATGCTACTCCTTTGCAATGTTTTGGTCTAAATTTTATTATTGCTCTGAATTCATATAAGGTATTTCAGCAGTTTGATCCGCAAATATTTCTTAAATCGCAATAATTTCTATCTTCTTTTCACACATAAAATTGTTTAATTCTTGTTTTATTTTATTCATCTGACGTTTGCTGTGCCTATGTTTAATTCTGACTATTTTATTATATTAGTATTTCCTTTTACTTCCTATTTTTCTTGATCCTCCTATCCTGGATTTTTAGCTTCCTATTCTTTAATAGAGAGAAAATCAAATCGTTCTAATGTTTATTATTTTCCTGTAGTTTGATCTTCAATTTTTTTACTCAATACTATCTTCCTTACCGTTATATTTTTTTTCTATCTTTTTTTGAGATATTGTGTTGTTTATGCATATTTTCTTCTTGTCACTGTTTTCTAGTTATTTCAGTTTTTTTGCTATATTTCCTATTTTACTTTCTGTTTTTTTGTGACATTGATAGTTTCGTCTCAGTTTTATTATTTTATTTTGTAGTTAAGTATCTATTAAAATCGAACACTTTTAAAGTAACCTTAGTATTGCTTAAACTTGTTGCTTTTGCTTAAAATTCAAAGTAGCATTTTATTTGAAAGTTAATCTTCTTCCGTTTTCTTCGCTTTCTTTTCCTTCGCTATCTGTTTCTCTTTATAATAAGGTATTTTATTCCTGATTTCCGAATGCATCAACTTGATTTTATATTTCCTTAGCATTTTTAATTATTTCCTTTATAGCTTTTTTTCTTAAGTATCAATTTGAGCTGAGCCCTTTTTGGTTACAACTCATACATTTTCAAATTGATGGTTAGCGATACAACGATACATATATGGGATTTCCAGACTAACTCAAGTAAGTGATTTTCTTTTCGTCTAACTTATCTAGTATACTTTCTGCATCTTTGATCTCCTTCAATTCTAAATAATTTTTCATTTTCCCATTGTCTCATGTTGTACCTTTTACGGTTCCAATCTCTATACATACTATTTTCTGTACTGCTCCAAATTGGTTTCTACCTGGCTAAAACTTGAATACATGCTAAATATTCAATGAATCAGGTAGTTCTTAATGTTGTAGAATTCCTCTATGTTTCTTTGCTCTGTTGGCATTAAAAAATTTCTACATTTCCATTGTTAATTGTTTGCGAATTGAGTGAGTGTTCCCTTATTTTTGAATCATATAATAATTATTCCTGTCTGAAGGATTTCACACTCCAAATATTTTTACCATATTCTTATTTCAGATATCTGAGAAATGCTTGAATTATTTCATTTTCTTGTATTTCTGTTAGACTAAATCTTTGGTTGTAGTAATTTTCTTCTAAAAATTTATTGAAGCAAGCAACCCCTACTTTTTTAGCAGTTTTGAGCTGTGTATTCTCGTCCTCATTTTATGGTATATATTCGCTCTTTTCTTCTTCCATTATAATGACTTGCACAGAGCTGAGATATGATATGATGTTCTAAATTACCTACTTTTTTGATAGGTTGCTTAGATTTTAGATTTTTATCCTTTTTTTTCTGCATTACTTCTAGTAGTTATAATATTTTTCGACAGAGACATTTTTCTTAAAAATATTATCAAAGATCTGATTAAGTTGTAAAGCTTTCATGCCTTTGTTAAATTTAATAACCAATCTCGATCTAAGATTGGCGTCATGCAGAATGTGATATTGCTACTTGATATAATAGCTTAATATTGTACTATTAAATAACTACTATAAATAAAGTAATAATGTAATAGTTGATATAATTGAGTGTATTTTTGATGGTAACTGTTATAAATTACCTTTATAGCTTTTGTAGTCTAAATAATAATAAAAATGTAAGCGTTACCAAAATGCTTAATCTGCTTAGAAGATTACAACTTAACTAATGCTCTTCCAACTATCTTACCTTGTGGACATATTTATTGTGGTGTATGTCTGTCTACCTAGTGATATTTATAAGATTTTGAGTGGTGTCCTATTTGTTAAAAAGGATTCCATTTTAGATTTGATGATTTACCTTAAGAAAGTGATTTAATAAGAATGATATTTTAAAACTAATAATACATATAAAAGATTTAAGATGCTAGATAGAAATTAAAAGAGATAAGGAGGTAAATTATGGAAAAATCTAAAACCATTACAACCAAATAATCAAACATTAGTAATACTCTCATAATACCACTAACTAATATCATCATCAATCATTAACCAACATTTATCTACCAAAAATAACACTCAAATATTATCTAATTCTACTAATCACTAAAACCAACTATACTCTAATATAACTCATAACCACCTACAATACTAAAGTCTAAATTAACTTACAATCTAATAAGATACAAACTATAACACAATACTAAGTAACCAAATATTATTTAGACTAACTAACATAAACTAAGCTAGCACTTTATATAATCTAACTATATTCACTATTTTAATTACTTTATTTAAAAATTAAGTTTATTTAATATTTAAACAGAGTAATTACGATAAGTCTAAGTTTAAATTATAATTCCAGAACTTAGTAAAAGTATAGAATATTAGAATAAGTTATATTTAATTGGAGGATATAACTAAAATTAAAATAAAGGAATAAAGGAAACTTGATAATTTGATTTTGAAGGTAATAGAATAAAACTTAGTGATCTAAATGAGGGAAGAGGTGGTTTTGGAATAGCAGCTGCTTAAAAATATCTTTATGTGGTTGGAGGATTAGCTAATAATAATCAAGGTTTATAATCAGTAGTAAAGTTAAAGATAGGAAACTAGAGTAAATGATAAAACTGCTCTTAATTTCCATTCAAAATAGCTGAATAAACTTTAGTAGTAGATAAAGATGAATAAAATATTTACTCTTTTGGAGGGATAAATTAGAAAGAATAGATTTTAAAAGATATATGAAAATATAATATATAGAACGATAGATGAAGTAAGTAAAATTTGAATATTCCTGAAGCTGTTGCAAGGCCTATAGTTTGTTTAGAGCCTTTTGTCATATTTGGAGGTATAAAAAATATATTTACGAGAGAATATTCAAGAAAAATATATAAAAGAAGCAAAGAATAATGGCAATAAAATTAAATTTTTAAAGATGTTGGAGCTTTAACAGAGATGAAAATAAGAAATAACTATGGATATGCTTTTACTTACGAATAGAAAAAAGTTTCAATAATGAGGATTGATTTAGAAAAATTGAGTTATAGAAGTATTAAAAGTAATAACTGATAAACATAATAATAATATCTATATTATTAATAGTATTTATAATAAATATATCTTAATATATAAAGAAGTAGTTTAAAGATCTATAATTAGTTAAATATGTTACTACTTATTAAAATATTTAAAGCGTCAAAAAACAATAAAGAATAAGATTTTATCTAAACATCTTTAAAAATCTATTATTTAAATATTATCATTATTCAGATACAAACATACAGCTTATAACATACTAAAACATATTCTTCATAGTCAAAAAAGCTATCTTTAAATACACCCTAATATTCAAATTATATAAGTACTACTTAGATTACTCTATTATTTATATAATCAAATCAAAACTATAATAAAATAATAATTAAGCTATACCTATATCTAAATAATAATTAAATCATCACTACTATCATCAATTCATCATCTTAAAATCTAAAATACTTTATTTTCTTTATTTTATTTTAACTAGCTACTATATATACTTAAAAATGACCCATAGCTTATAATGAAATCAAGCCATTTTAGGACATATTCTCTCGATAAAAACTCAAATATAATAATTTTTCGAGATTAATATGATAGACATTAAACTATACTCAGTTACATCTAAATAAAGTTTTTAGAAAGGATGTTTAATGGTGAGAAAAAGTAAGAAAAATAGATGAACTAATAAAATTAACAGAAATAAAATATTTTAATGAGCAATTTTTTGAAGAAAATAAAGAGAATAAAATAGAAAATTTCGTCTAAGAAATAGGAATAATCAATCGATTATAGAGAGACATTTTAAACGTTACAACTCAAGCATAGAAAAATAAAATAACATTTGCATTAATGGAACTCTTGAATATTGTTAAAGAGAATTTGGATAATATATAGATTAAGTACGAATAATAGCAACTGGACTTATTCTAACTGTTTTATTTGATTAAGAATAAATTAATAAATTATCTAACATAAAAATAATAATATTAAACTTTTTATATTTTAACAAGAAGAGAAATATAAATTACTACGTCAGCAATAATAACTACCTAATTCACTTTGGTAAAACAAAAGCTTAATTCTAATAGAAAAATAGCTAAAAGCCTTCACAAAAATAAAACAAAAAGTTTTACATATGTGTAAAGTTAAGTCATTTGGCAATATTATGATGTGTAAACTATCAAAAAATTAGATACGATACTATGAATAAGATAAAAAGGCAAATAAAATTAATAATCAATTGGGTTGAAAAATAAAAAAAAGTAGTAAAATATGTAACAAGAAATAACATGTTGAAATAAAAGATACATAAATATAAATAAGCCACCTAAAGAAATGCTAAATAAAGGATAAGAAGATATAAAGATTGGTAGCAAGCAGAATATTTAGTTCTAAAGAATAAAAATTGCTTAAATAATTATTTAAATTGCACCTGAGATAGATAGTAACTGATAGAATAATAAAAGATCCTTTAATGAATAAGCACTGAGATAAAATGGCTTAATTACCTTAGATTTATGGAAAAAACTTAAGTTGAGCATTATAGGAGAAAAAAATGCTATTGTCAAAAACCCATTGAACAAAATAAGTTCCAAAAAGTAACTGTTATATTTTTTATCACTCCAATCTTTTTAAATAATTGTTTAAATCTCCAATTCGAAAAGATAATCCTTTTAATGTATTTACAATTAATTTAGTTGTTTGCAAGAGATATAGCTTTACTTTTTGAATGTGAATGATTAAATTCTTTATAAAAATTTTGTTTTTCTTATTTTTATCTTTAAGATCCTATTTATATTTCATTTTTCATTTAGTTTGTTAAAACTTTCTAATCAAATTTTTACTTCATTTCATCTTACAATTTATTACTTATTTACAACTCTTTCTTATAAAATTATTAGCTCATCAAACTGAGATAATACAATCTCCAAGATCTGCAACCCTTCGAATCATAGATCACCTAATGATAAGACCTTAATAACTTCCCTTTATCGTAATAATTAGAGCAAATTTTTTAATATTTTCTATAAATAATGAGAGAAGTATATGAATCTAAAAAGTAAAAATAATTAAATTCATTTTTTCTTATGTTTGTTTAAATGTTTAGCAATTAATTAAGCAAATAAGCAGCATTTACTTTAAAATTAAGTAATAAATCTTTAATACAGAATTTAGCTTAAAAGCTTCTACACTTCTATTTAATTAAGAAAAAAACAGAAAATAAAATATAAGAAACTAGAAATCTTAATTAAATAAACCATGAATAAGTTATGATTAAAGCTATACACAATCCAATGGAGATTGTTTAATCAAACTTAAATAATAATAAAATCTAAAAAAATTAGATAATTAATCAATTAATAAAAAGAAGATCAATTATATGCTGACTGTGTAGAAGGCTAGGAAACATAAAATAAAGATGTTTGAGATACAAAAAAGTAGAAAAAAGGTAAAAATAAATAATTTCTTAAAAAACCTAACTTAAATTTATTTTGCGTTTAAAAGGACATATAAGAAAGCAGAAACTTATCTTTAAAAAGCAGATATTGGTTTAGTACGGACGGAATAAGTAAATCGCTAAGAGTCAGATAAATCAGGAACTTTATTTTCCTCTAGAAGTGAAAGGTACAATAAATCTTTTGTCTACATAAAAATCCATTAGTTGAATAGTGAGTAAACTACTTGCAGATATTAAATGGAAAAGTCCATATTAATCCTTCTTTTGTAATCACTTGCTCATAACATAATCATAGTTAAATATACTTGCGCCTGTATAAATATTTTGCTTGATTTTGTAAAATACTAAAATATAATTTCTTACATTTATTATGTGAAATAAAATTCTCTTCCCTTGCAATATCCATCTACTCAGCTTATATAGCTACCATCTGTATTGCAATAATCATGAAATTGGTAACTTGTTTTAACTTTGAGAGAGTGTGTCTGTTGCATTTGGAGGTAAGATAATATCTTTAAATATCTCAACTTTATAATCCTCTATACTTCCTACTTAAATTAGCTTAAATTTCAAGATATTATATGTCTTGAACTTAATACTAATCATTTACTTTTAGTCTATTTAATTTAAAGAGATCTACTCTAATACTGAATTTAAAGATAGCTATAACAATAAAATTGATATTTTACCTCACTCAAAGTCACTCTATCACCGAACTAGAATCCAATAAGGTCATAAAAACTAATTTTTCCAAAGACTACGAGAATTTCTGTAGCTAAGAAATAAAGCAAATCCCTTTTTGTAGATTTAAGGATAGTTGGCTATGGTCTAAATCCTTTAAGAGTAATCTTTGTTAATAAATAAGAAAAGGTTAGTGACTCCATATTTTACTATAGTTGATGAATTTTTTTGTTTAGATTCAAGATTCAAGAACTTTTTGGGATTGATTCTGAAAAATTGTTCATAGTTAAATCCTGTTAAAATACTGACTGCTTCATTGTATTAATTGGATTCAGTTAAAAATGGAAGATTAGTTCAGTTGTAGTATTATATAAAAGTAAAGAGTTTGCGTTTTCTTGATCAAAGTACAAACTAAGTAGTATTAGTCCATTAGCGTTATAAACTGCTTTAGTCTGAATTAGTTATAGAGTTCTGGTCCATTAACTTAGAGATATAAAAACTAATCTGCATTGATTAATTATGTAACATAGTGCTGTCTCATATCTAAAGCCTCTCTTCTATTTAACTGTATTTACTTGGTTAATGTTTTGACAATTTGAAGTAAGGAGAGTGAATTAGGTTTTAAGATAGGAAATATTGTGGGAGTACTTGAATCTATGATTTACATAATAATGAGGATGAAAAGTGGATATATTGATTTTATGATGGTAAATGGAAATTTGCATATAAATATGAAATTAAAAGGTATCTTTGATGATGTTAAATTTTGAAGGCTCTAAGATTAGGTTTTGGTTTAAGAATTTGATGTATAAGTCTAGAGACTTAAAGTCTGTTATGTGTTTTTAAATTTAGGGTTTTAAGTTTGTATTAATGTTTTTTATAGGTACTTATACTTATTGGGTTAAAGTTTGTTACTCCAATTTAAGAGAGTTTATGTTTAATTAAATCTTAATTTTCTACTCATAGTTTAAAGGAGATATATCGAATGAATTTTAGTTACTCAATACGAAGATACGAGGTAAGAATTGCTTCTATTTATTTAATTAGCTTCCCTTTTAATCATATGATTTGCATCATTGTCTTAAACCAGCTATTAGCTCCATAGCTTGTGTTAAATTAAGGATTTACAAGAATAAAAGTAAAAATAAGGAGTAGAAGTTTTAGCTTTATAAGAATAATTGGAAGAAGAAAATTAAAGTAGAAGAACTTAAATGTTGGACCTATTTTACAATAACGAATATCTAATTATACTCTTTTAATTCTTATTGGCTAAGGCTCAAAGAAGGGGAATATTCATCTTTAACCTTTCTAAAAGATTTATTTATTTAAGCAAGTTTTTTAAATGAAATTGATCAATTGAAGTTAATTAAGTACCTGCACTATAATAATATCTCTTACTTTTTTATGGATGGTTTCTTTCGCTTTATATAGAGAATATTTACTTTTTTCCACTTTAGATTAAACTAGTAGAAAGATATTAAGGAACTATAATCTGAAATCAGTTTGTCTATCATAGCAAGAAAAATAAAAGCTGAATGTTTTTGTGAGTCTTTTTTTGATTGGCACAAGTAATTTGTAACAGTTTTAGAAATAAAGATATCTTACTCTTGAACTAGTTTCTATGCTTGTTTTAATCCAAGATAATAATTAAGATATTGACTGAAGCATAATACCTAGTTGAAAAATAAGAAGCTGACCTATTTACATAATTCTATAAAAAAGCTTTAATCTTCTGTACAAATCTTAATTTAATTTCCAGTTATAAGCCTTAAGCTTTTGAAAATTATTGAAAAAACATCTAAAATTCAGTAAGATGAGTTTAAACAATCATTAAGACATACTAATGATATTAGGCCAATACTCTAGATTGAGTGACATTATGAAATTTATTGATTCTAGTCTTTAAGTGATTAGCTAGGTATACAATTTTACTAAGTAAATAGTTAAAAGTATTTAAGATGCTAATAGAGATCATAATCAACATTATAGTATTTTAGCTTCTTATTTAGATCCTAGCAATTTGCAGTTTAATATCTTG
This sequence comes from Loxodes magnus, assembly GCA_946699065.1. NCBI lineage: Eukaryota > Ciliophora > Karyorelictea > Loxodida > Loxodidae > Loxodes > Loxodes magnus. The sequence goes on from CAMPDV010000906.1 coordinate 48,138, forward strand.
CTACATAACCTTTATAAACTTCCCTATTTTCAGTTTACATCAAACACTTTTGAGTTAATGATAGGAGTAAGGTTAACTGTCTAATTGCATATATTAATTAGCTATTAACTAGATTTAGCTCATTTTTATATATCTAACTGAGTTTAATACATCATATATGGCATTTTATCTCTACTTTACTAATAATTAAGAATTATCCCTTCTATAGAGATTTATTAATATCTGGAGTATTAATTACTATATATCCATTAGATACTCTTATGTATAATAATATAGCTATCTAAGAAACTCTATTTTTAAGAGATTTATCTCAAATGAAAAACACAAGCAACCTTCAAAAGAAGCACTTATATATATAGCTAGCTACCAATTAATAACCATCAAAGTATTAAAGGAGAAACATATGAAAATGCCATCAATTAGCCATAGGCCTTTATTTCATTATTATCTAATTATATGCAAGATTAGCTACGCCTTTATTAACCTCAGCTCTAAAGGACATCTATAAATCAAATTATATACACTTATATCCATCCTAATTAAAAGCCAAATCAAACGGATAAGAGATAGTAGAGAGATATTTTAGCCAAATCAAGCTGTTCTTCTTAGTCAGAAGTTAGAATATTGGCTATAAAATTAGAACAAGAAAGCAAGTTGGCTTCTTAAATTAATAGTGACAAGTATTATTAGATTATTTAGACATCTGTCAAGCATCAAGAATCAACATATAGCTTCTTAGGTAAGGTGTAAGAAGCTTTGGATTAATATCATGCTCAAAATTTTAAAAAAGATGAAAATGAATCAAGTTAATAGGAAACATTGTAAGTATCTAAATAGGAAAAGCCACTATCTCTTATTCAAATCCGATTGAATAAATAGTCTAAAATGTGCCTTTGTGATCCATAAAGCAAATTGTAAAATAGAATGTCCTTGTGGAAATAAAGCTAAAGTTGATTGTCCTTGTAAAAGAATGGATTATATAAGTTTTAAAGAGTTAATAATAGTCTGTTTTTGTTTGAATGGTTTTTACCTAAATCTATATATATGAAGCTCTATACATTGTAATATTTGAAAAATGAGTTTAAATGACTAATATAGAAGCTTATTGAATAATCATTTATATGATTAATAACTGAGATAGATCTTTTATCTTTGTACTCTAAAGTTAAAAGTATAGCTTTATACCCTTAAACTTACTTTTTAATCAATTATGAGTTTTTCTGATTCTGTACAAGTTAATACCTTGTACAGTTACCTAGATTTAATTATAACCTTTTGAAGATAAATGATCTAGTAAGCTCACTAAATTAATAATTTGCTATTAAGATGCTTTTAGTATGAATATTAATAAAGACCCAATATCTTGGAGTTCTATCAAGTATGAACTTAAGCAAAATATCTATAAGGGATTTTTAAGAGAAAATAGATAAAGTTTTTATATAAGAAATTCAAATGATTAATAGAGGAAATTTAGGTTTAGCTATTCAATTAGGAGAATTAATAGCAAGATTAAAGTTAAGAACCTGCAGTTAAACAAAAGTATCCTAGAAGTAGATCAACAAGGATGTTACATTGTCAATCTAAAATTTCTAAAAAGTGCCTTACTAATCATCTAAAATATCTATCAAAAGTCATACCAATTGACATTGTAAATAACCCCTAGACTAATTATTTAGACATCAAGCAAGATTTCCAAATGAAAACCTAGAAAGAGTATAAATATGGAAAATAATGGAATAGTAAAGTATTGTTAAGACATGTTATTAAATAGAAGGATTCGTCAAATGTCTTGTAGAACAAAGTTTTACTAATATTGCTAGTTAGGAAGACAGAAATATGAAAATAATGGATATTTTGTGGTAAATTTAAAAATAAAATCTTAATAATTTCTTATTAAGTAAATTATAATAAAACTCTTATAAACATATATCAAATTAATTAGAATGTATAGCGTTTCTTAGTACTCGTATTTATGCATTAATTTAATTTTCTATAATGACTAAAAGCATTAGAAGTATAACTTAAGATAATCTCTATAATATACTATATATATACGTTCTTGATTCAAACTAAAATCATCTACTCTTCTTTCTTAAGTAAATAAAGTTCTTTATTTATCTTTCAAATCTTATATCTCTATATTGTCTAGATAATTTATTCTGAAGACAAATTATTTCTTGATCTTACATTTTTTATTCAACTCAGGATGATTCTAATTATCATTAATCTTTTTTAATATTTCTTAAGAATTTCCTCTTTATCAAACTTCTTTCCTTGACTTCTTAATAATACAAGCTAACCATTAGATATCTGACTTCTTACATGAAAAGAAGCTAGATAGTTATACTCTCGTTCATTTTTAGAGTTCTTTTAATAAATTTATTTTATTCCCTCAAGTTTAGGGATATAATTTATCTATTGATATACTCTTTATCTTCAAATCCCTATAAAATCTCTTAGAACATGAATAACCTTAAAATATTCTGCTATTTATTCAAGTTAACTAAGCTTTTTATATAATAACATTACTTTATTTTGCTCATCAAAGTTATTTACCAGCTTCTATTTCCTACAGATTCTAGTCAAACTTTCTTACTAAGCATGTCAAAACACACTTTTAGACTAAAATCAACTAAACTGATTCAAATTTTGTTAGTAAGTGAATTAAGAGTTGACTTCATTAATAATATCTTACTCCTATTTAGCTTGAAGTTAATCTATATTTTCTTTTCTAAACTTAACGTTCTATTACTTACTGAAATTTATTAGGTTTAATTTGCTTCATACTAAATCTGAGCTTTATTATTTACCTAATAGATATCACTAGCTTATTTATATACCTTAAAATATATAATTGAGATAGTATATATTATACTTAGCTTTATCAACTTTTATTACTATATTTTCTAACTTTAATTTGCCTATATGCTTAAGCTATACCTTAATACTCCTTAGATTTTATCAAATACTTATTTCAATATATCTTCCAAACTTAAAAACATACTAAATTATTTACCTCTAATTTTAAATGCAAGTATAGACTACTTAAATCTAAGTCAACAACTTAGTCTTCATAAGACTATACCTTTAACTAATAAATATAGTCTAATTAGTACCTCATATTCAGCGCTAAACATAACCTAAATATCCTCTACCAGTATAAATGTACTATCAAGCTAATAGATGCAAGATTTTACTCTAGATATTCTTTTAATGCTATATATTTAAATTAAACATTATTGACAGAAGTACCTTTTATTAATGTCCATGGTGCATATTTTCTCTACTTTTATTATTTTTATATTCCATTTCAAGTGCTGTTTAAATTTCCTTAATTAATTTCATCTAAGAAAATATTTAATTTATTTTTCTATCTTTTTTTTGATGCAATCTAAATTTTCTCCTTGATTCTTATTTCATTTTAATATAATTATTAATTTATCAGCATCCTTATCTAATTAGATATTTTAATTATTTCTCCTGGTATTAGAAATATTTTCTTAGTTTTATTTTTCTGCTGTATATTAGTATTTCTCATTTAATTTGTTACAAAGCCACATATCGCTTTGGTCGCTTCTTAGATGTAGATAGATCATTTTTCATATTATGCTTCGCTATCAAAATTTTCGAATTCACTAAGATCCATTTACTCGAATCATTCTTTGAATCTCTCCAGAACCTTTTATTGCTTTAATTTTTTAAAGTTAATCCTTTTAATTTATAGGCTTTTTCGATATTCTTTCGTAATTTTTATCTTTATTTTGTCTGGCTAATAATCTCCTATTGGTCTCTATTGATAGAATTTTGTGCTGATAATGTTAGGAAATATATACTGTTTCGTTTAGAAGTATTCTATTTTGAATTTTCCTTTTCCTTAAGTTGTGATGAAGTTTGAATCTTGGTTTGGATCTTTACGATCTAAAATATAATCTTTTATCAAGTTAAATAAGTATTAACCTGCATTATTATGCTCATTAAAATTCCCTAAAATTAAAATTTATCTATTTGCTGCTTGTTTTTAATATTAAAGACTTTCATAAAAGGGTATTAGCTAATCAGAGTCGGATGTTGTATACGTTTTTCAATGCCAGCCGATTATGATCATCAAGTGTTAAACCATTTAATCTTCCTCCCTAAAATAATTCTGCTTGTCTGAGATTCGCTATATCTAATACTTTGGTTCTGTTAGTAGTTCCATCTTTTATATAAAATACTACTCCTTTGCAGTGTTTTGTGCTTAATTATATTATAGCTCTGAATCCGTATATATAAGGCATTTCAGCAGTTTACCTACAAATATTCTTAAATCGCCATAATTTCTATTTTCTTTTCACACATAAACTTGCTTAATTCTTCCTTGTTTGATTTTATTCCTCTGAAATTTGCTGTGCCTATGTTTAATTCTGTTTATTTTATTATTTAGTATTTCCTTGTACTTCCTATTTTTCTTGATCCTCCTACCCTGCATTTTTAGCTTCCTCTTCTTTAAAGTGTGAAAACCAAATCGTTCTAATGCTTATTATTTTTCCTGTACTTTTTTCTTCAATTTTTTTACTCAATACTATCATCTTATATATTTTTTTCTATTTTTTTTAAGACAGTGCTGTATTTATGCATACTTCCTTTCTGTCACTGTTTTCTAGTTGTTTCAGTTTTTTTTTCATATTTCCTATTTTACTTTCTGTTTTTTGTGACATTGATAGTTTTGCCTCAGTTTTATTTATTTAATTTTGAAGTTAAGTATCTATTTTAGTCGATCGCTTTTAAAGTAATTTTAGTATGTCTTAAACTTGTTGTCTTTACTAGAAATAAAAAGTGATATTCTATTTGAAAGTTAATCCTCTTCAGTTTTCTTCACCTTCTTTTCCTTCATGATCTGTTTCTCTTTATAGTAAGGCATTTTATTCCTGATTTCTTAATGCATCAACCTGATTTTTACTTCCTTAGCATTTTTAATTGCTTCCCATATAGCTTTTTTTCTTAAGCATTAACTTGAGCTGAGCCTTTTTCGGTTACAGTTCATACATTTTCAAATTGACGGATAACTCAAGTAAGTGCTTATATCTCCTTCGTCTAACTTATCTGGTATACTTCCTGCATCTTTGATCTCCTTCAATCCTAAACAATTTTTCATTTTCCCATTGGCTCACGTTGTACCTTTTACGGTTCCGATCTCTGTGTACATATTATTTTTCTGTACTGCTATAGATGGGTTTCTACCTGGCTTAAACTTGAATACATGTTAAATGTTCAGTGAATCGGGTAGTTCTTAATGTTGTAGAATTCCTCTTTATTTCTTTGTTCTGTTGGTATTACAACATTTCTAATATTCTATGTTTAATTATTTCCGAATTGTGTGAGTGTTTCCTTATTTTTGAATTCTATAAAAATTATTAGTGTCTGAAAGATTTTCATACTCTCAATATTTTTACCATATTCTTATTTCAGATATCTTGAGAAATGCTTGAACGATTTCATTTTCTTGCATTTCTGCTGGACTGAGTCTTTGGTTCTAGTAATTTTCTTATAAACATTTATTGAAACAGGTAACTCCTACTCTTTTAGACGTTTTGAACTGCATATTCTCCTCCTCATTTTATGGTAATTTGCTATTTTATTTTCTTCTTCTATTATAATGATTTGCACAGAGCTGAGATTTGATATGATGTTCTAAATTACCTACTTTTTTGATAGGTCGCTTAGATTTTAAATTTCTATCCTTTTTTTTCTGCATTACTTCTAGTAGTTATAATATTTTGCGACAGAGACGTTTTACTTAAAAATAATATCAAAGATATTTTGTAAAGCTCTTTCATGCCTTTGTTAAATTTACCTAGCAATCTCTATCCAAGTCTGGTGGCATGCAGAATGTGAGATTGCTACTTGATATAATAGTTTAATATTGTAGTATTTAAGTAAATAAAGTAATAATGTAATAATAGATATTTATATACTAATTTTTGATGGTAACTGTTATAAATTACCTTTATAGCTTTTGTAGTCTAAATAATAATAAAAATGTAAGCGTTACCAAAATGCTTAATCTGCTTAGAAGATTACAACTTAACTAATGCTCTTCCAACTGTCTTACCTTGTGGACATATTTACTGTGGTTTGTGTTTGAATACTGAGTACTGATTATAAGGCATAATGTAATGTCCTATTTGTTAAAAAGGATTCCATTTTAGATTTGATGATTTACCTTAAGAAAGTGATTTAATAAGAATGATATTTTAAAACTAATAATACATATAAAAGATTTAAGATGCTAGATAGAAATTAAAAGAGATAAGGAGGTAAATTATGGAAAAATCTAAAACCATTACAACCAAATAATCAAACATTAGTAATACTCTCATAATACCACTAACTAATATCATCATCAATCATTAACCAACATTTATCTACCAAAAATAACACTCAAATATTATCTAATTCTACTAATCACTAAAACCAACTATACTCTAATATAACTCATAACCACCTACAATACTAAAGTCTAAATTAACTTACAATCTAATAAGATAAAAACTATAACACAATACTAAGTAACCAAATATTATTTAGACTAATTAACATAAACTAAGCTAGCACTTTATATAATCTAACTATATTCACTTTTTTAATTGAGATATTTAAAAATTAAGTTTATTTAATATTTAAACAGAGTAATTACGATAAGTCTAAGTTTAAATTATAACTTCATACTATAGTAAAAGTATAGAATATTAAAATAAGTTATATTTAATTGGAGGATATAACTAAAATTAAAATAAAGGAATAAAAGAAACTTGATAATTTGATTTTGAAGGTAATAGAATAAAACTTAGTGATCTAAATGAGGGAAGAGGTGCCTTTGGAATAGCAGCTGCTTAAAAATATGTTTATGTGGTTGGAGGAATTACTAATAATTATCTACGTTTATAATCAGTAGAAAAGTTAAAGATAGGAAACTAAAGTAAGTGATAAAGCTGCTCTTAATTTTCATTTAGAATAGCAAATTAAACTTTAGTAGTAGATAAAGATGAATAAAATATTTATTCTTTTGGAGGTGCAAATTAGAAAGGATAAACTTTAAAAGATATATGAAAATATAACATATAGAATGATAGATGGAGTAAGTAAAATTTGAGTCTTCCTGAAGCTGTTTTTAGGCCTATAGTTTGTTTAGAGCCTTTTGTCATATTTGGAGGTATGAAAAATGCATTTACGAAAGAATATTCAAGAAGAATATATAAAAGAAGCAAAGAATAATGATAATAAAGCTAAATTTTTAAAGATGTTTTGGCTTTAACGGAGATGAAAATAAGAAATAACTATGGATATGTTTTTGCTATAGAATAGCCAAGAGTTTCAATAATGAGGATTGATTTAGAAAAATTGAGTTATAGAAGTATTAGAAGTCATAACTGATAAACATAATAATAATATCTATATTATTAATAGTATTTATAATAAATATAGTCTCATAGGTAAAGAAGTAGTTTAAAGATCTTTAATTAGGTAAATATGTTACTACTTATTAAAATATTTAAAGCGTCTGAAATAAATAAAGAATTAAATTTTATCTAAACATATTTAAAAGACTATTATTCAAATATTATCATTATTCAGATACAAACATACAACTTATAACATACTGATATTCAACACAGTCAAAAAAAATATCTTTAAATATCCTTATATTCAAATTATGCAAGTACTACTTTGATTACCTTATTATTTTCTAATCAAATCAAAAATATAATTAAATAATAATTAAGCTATATCTATATCTAAATAATAATTAAGTATAACTACTTCCATCAATTCATCATCTTAAAGTCTAAAATACATTATTTCCTTTATATTATTTAAATTAGCTACTATATATACTTAAAAATGTATCTTCTATAGTCAATAATATAGTCAAGCCATTTTAGGATATATACTCTCGATAAAAACTCAAACATAATAATTTTTTCGAGATTAATATGATAGACCATTAAACTATACTCAGTTACATCGAAATAAAATTTTTAGAAGGGATGTTTAAAAGTGAGAAAGAGCAAGAAAAATAAGATGAACTAATAAAATTAGGAGAAAATCAAATTTTTTAATGAGCGATTTTTCGAAGAAAATAAAGAGAATAAAATAGAAAATTTCGTCTAAGAAATAGGAATAATCTATCGATTATAGAGAGACATTTTAAACGTTACAACTCAAGCATAGAAAAATAAAATAACGTTTGCATTAATGGAACTCTTGAGTACTGTTAGAGAGAATTTGGATAATATATAGATTAAGTACGAATAATAGCAACTGGACTTGTTCTAACTGTTTTATTTGACTAAGAATAAATTAATAAATTCTTAGCATAAAAATAATAATATTTAACTTTTTATATTTTAACAAGAAGAGAAATATAAATTAATAAGACAGTAATAATAACTACCTAATTCACTTTGGTATAAACAAAAGCTTAGATCCAACAGAAAAATAGCTAAAACCCTTCACAAAAATAAAACAAAAAGTTTTACATATGTGTAAAGTTAAGTAATTTGTCAATATGATGATGTATAAACTATAAAAAAATTAGATACAATACTATGAATAAGATAAAAAAGCAAATAAAGATAATAATTAATTGGGTTGAAAAATAAAAAAAATAGTAAAATATGTAACAAGAAATAGCATATTGAAATAAAAGATGCATAAATATAAATAAGATACCTAAATAAATGCTAAATAAAGGATAAGAAGATATAAAGATTGGTAGCAAAATATTTAATTCTAAAGAATAAAAATTGCTTAAATAATTATTTAAATTGCACCTGAGATAGATAGTAACTGATAGAATAATAAAAGATCTTTTAATGAATAAATACTGAGATAAAATGACTTAATTACCTTAGATTTATGGAAAAAACCAAAGTTGAGCATTTTAGAAGAAAAAATACTATTGTCAAAAACCCATTGAACAAAATAAGTTCCAAAAAGTAACTGTTATATTTTTATCTTTCCAATCTTTTTAAATAATTGTTTAGATCTCCAATTCGAAAAGATAATCCTTTTGATGCATTATACAATTAATTTAATTATTTGCAAGAGATATAGTTTTACTTTTTGATTTGAATGATTAAATTCTTTTATTATTTTATTCTTATTTTTATCTTTAAGATCCTATTTATATTTCATTTTTCATTTAGTTTGTTAAAGCTTTCTAATCAAATTTTTACTTCATTTCATCTTAAATTTATTACTTATTTACAACTCTTTCCTTATCAAATTATTAGCTCATTAAACTGAGATAATACTAACTTTAAGATCTGCAACCCTTCGAATCATAGATAACCTAACTATAAAACCTTAATAACTTCTCTTTATCTCAATAATTAGAGCAAATTTTTTAAATATTTTCTATAAATAATAAGAGAAATACATTAATCTAAAAATTAAAAATAATAAAATTCATTTTTCTTATGTTTAGTAATTAATTAAGCAAATAAGCAGCATTTACTTTAAAATTAAGTAATAAATCTTTAATACAGAATTTAGCTTAAAAGCTTCTACACTTCTATTTAATTAAGAAAAAATAGAAAATAAAATATAAGAAACTAAAAATCTTAATTAAATAAGCCATGAATAAGTTATAATTAAAGCTATACACAATCCAATGGAGATTGAGTAATCAAGCTTATATACTAATAAATTCTAAAAAAATTAGATAATTAATCAAGTAATAAAAAGAAGATCAATTATATGTTGACTGTGTAGAAGACTAGGAAACATAAAATAAAGATGTTTGAGATACAAAAAATAGAAAAAAGGTAAAAATAAATAATTTCTTAAAAAAACTAACTTAGATTTATTTTGCGTTTAAAAGGACATATAAGAAAGTAAAAACTTATCCTTAAAAAGCAAATCTTGGTTTAGTTCGGATGGAATAAGGAAATCGCAAAGAGTCAGGTAAATCAGGAGCTGTATTTCCTCCAGAAGTGAAAGGTACAATAAATCTTTTGTCTACATAAAACTCCGTTAGTCACTCATAACAAAATCATAGTTAAATACACTTGCGCCTGTATAAATATTTTGCTTGATTTCGTAAAATGCTAAAATATGATTTCTTACATTTATTATGTGGAATCTAAATTCTCTTCCCTTGCAATATCCATCTATCAGCTTATATAGTTACTATCTGTATTTCAATAATCATGAAATTGGTAACTCGTTTTAACTTTGAGAGGGTCTGTCTGTTGCATTTGGAGGTAAGATAATATCTTTAAATATCTCAACTTTATAGTCCTCTATACTTCCTACTTAAATTAGCTTAAATTTCAAGATGTTATATGTCTTGAACTTAATACTAATCATTTACTTTTAGTCTATTTAATTTAAAGAGATCTACTCTAAAACTGAGTTTAAAGATAGCTCTAAGCAATAAAATTGATAATTTACCTCACTCAAAGTCACTCTATCACCGAACTAGAATCCAATAAGACCATTAAAAATAATTTTTCCAAAGACTACGAGAATTTCTGTAGCTAAGAAATAAAGCAAATCCCTTTTTGTAGATTTAAGGATAGTTCCTATGGTTTAAATCCTTTAAGAGTAATTTTCGTTAATAAGTAAGAAAAAATTAATGACTCCATATTCTACTATAGTTGATGAATTTTTTTATTTAGATTCAAGATTCAAGGAATTTTTGGGATTAATCCTGAAAAATTGTTCATAGTTAAATCCTGTTCAAATACCGACTGCTTTATTGTATTAATTAGATTCATTTAAAAATGTAAGATTAGTTCAGTTGTAGTATTATATAAAAGCAAAGAGTTTGCATTTTCTTAATCAAAGTACAAACTAAGTAGTATTAGTCCATTAGCGTTATAAACTGCTTTAGTCTGAATTAGTTATAGGGTTCTATCATTAACTTAGAGATATAAAAACTAATCTGCATTGATTAATTATGTAACATAGTGCTGTCTCATATCTAAAGCCTCTCTTCTATTTAACTGTATTTACTTGGTTAATGTTTTGACAATTTGAAGTAAGGAGAGTGAATTAGGTTTTAAGATAGGAAATATTGTGGGAGTACTTGAATCTATGATTTACATAATAATGAGGATGAAAAGTGCATATATTGATTTTATGATGGTAAATGGAAATTTGCATATAAATATGAAATTAAAAGGTATCTTTGATGATGTTAAATTTTGAAGGCTCTAAGATTAGGTTTTGGTTTAAGAATTTGATGTATAAGTCTAGAGACTTAAAGTCTGTTATGTGTTTTTAAATTTAGGGTTTTAAGTTTGTATTAATGTTTTTTATAGGTACTTATACTTATTGGGTTAAAGTTTGTTACTCCAATTTAAGAGAGTTTATGTTTAATTAAATCTTAATTTTCTACTCATAGTTTAAAGGAGATATATCGAATGAATTTTAGTTACTCAATACGAAGATACGAGGTAAGAATTGCTTCTATTTATTTAATTAGCTTCCCTTTTAATCATATGATTTGCATCATTGTCTTAAACCAGCTATTAGCTCCATAGCTTGTGTTAAATTAAGGATTTACAAGAATAAAAGTAAAAATAAGGAGTAGAAGTTTTAGCTTTATAAGAATAATTGGAAGAAGAAAATTAAAGTAGAAGAACTTAAATGTTGGACCTATTTTACAATAACGAATATCTAATTATACTCTTTTAATTCTTATTGGCTAAGGCTCAAAGAAGGGGAATATTCATCTTTAACCTTTCTAAAAGATTTATTTATTTAAGCAAGTTTTTTAAATGAAATTGATCAATTGAAGTTAATTAAGTACCTGCACTATAATAATATCTCTTACTTTTTTATGGATGGTTTCTTTCGCTTTATATAGAGAATATTTACTTTTTTCCACTTTAGATTAAACTAGTAGAAAGATATTAAGGAACTATAATCTGAAATCAGTTTGTCTATCATAGCAAGAAAAATAAAAGCTGAATGTTTTTGTGAGTCTTTTTTTGATTGGCACAAGTAATTTGTAACAGTTTTAGAAATAAAGATATCTTACTCTTGAACTAGTTTCTATGCTTGTTTTAATCCAAGATAATAATTAAGATATTGACTGAAGCATAATACCTAGTTGAAAAATAAGAAGCTGACCTATTTACATAATTCTATAAAAAAGCTTTAATCTTCTGTACAAATCTTAATTTAATTTCCAGTTATAAGCCTTAAGCTTTTGAAAATTATTGAAAAAACATCTAAAATTCAGTAAGATGAGTTTAAACAATCATTAAGACATACTAATGATATTAGGCCAATACTCTAGATTGAGTGACATTATGAAATTTATTGATTCTAGTCTTTAAGTGATTAGCTAGGTATACAATTTTACTAAGTAAATAGTTAAAAGTATTTAAGATGCTAATAGAGATCATAATCAACATTATAGTATTTTAGCTTCTTATTTAGATCCTAGCAATTTGCAGTTTAATATCTTGCTACATAACCTTTATAAACTTCCCTATTTTCAGTTTACATCAAACACTTTTGAGTTAATGATAGGAGTAAGGTTAACTGTCTAATTGCATATATTAATTAGCTATTAACTAGATTTAGCTCATTTTTATATATCTAACTGAGTTTAATACATCATATATGGCATTTTATCTCTACTTTACTAATAATTAAGAATTATCCCTTCTATAGAGATTTATTAATATCTGGAGTATTAATTACTATATATCCATTAGATACTCTTATGTATAATAATATAGCTATCTAAGAAACTCTATTTTTAAGGATTTATCTCAAATGAAAAACACAAGCAACCTTCAAAAGAAGCACTTATATATATAGCTAGCTACCAATTAATAACCATCAAAGTATTAAAGGAGAAACATATGAAAATGCCATCAATTAGCCATAGGCCTTTATTTCATTATTATCTAATTATATGCAAGATTAGCTACGCCTTTATTAACCTCAGCTCTAAAGGACATCTATAAATCAAATTATATACACTTATATCCATCCTAATTAAAAGCCAAATCAAACGGATAAGAGATAGTAGAGAGATATTTTAGCCAAATCAAGCTGTTCTTCTTAGTCAGAAGTTAGAATATTGGCTATAAAATTAGAACAAGAAAGCAAGTTGGCTTCTTAAATTAATAGTGACAAGTATTATTAGATTATTTAGACATCTGTCAAGCATCAAGAATCAACATATAGCTTCTTAGGTAAGGTGTAAGAAGCTTTGGATTAATATCATGCTCAAAATTTTAAAAAAGATGAAAATGAATCAAGTTAATAGGAAACATTGTAAGTATCTAAATAGGAAAAGGCACTATCTCTTATTCAAATCCGATTGAATAAATAGTCTAAAATGTGCCTTTGTGATCCATAAAGCAAATTGTAAAATAGAATGTCCTTGTGGAAATAAAGCTAAAGTTGATTGTCCTTGTAAAAGAATGGATTATATAAGTTTTAAAGAGTTAATAATAGTCTGTTTTTGTTTGAATGGTTTTTACCTAAATCTATATATATGAAGCTCTATACATTGTAATATTTGAAAAATGAGTTTAAATGACTAATATAGAAGCTTATTGAATAATCATTTATATGATTAATAACTGAGATAGATCTTTTATCTTTGTACTCTAAAGTTAAAAGTATAGCTTTATACCCTTAAACTTACTTTTTAATCAATTATGAGTTTTTCTGATTCTGTACAAGTTAATACCTTGTACAGTTACCTAGATTTAATTATAACCTTTTGAAGATAAATGATCTAGTAAGCTCACTAAATTAATAATTTGCTATTAAGATGCTTTTAGTATGAATATTAATAAAGACCCAATATCTTGGAGTTCTATCAAGTATGAACTTAAGCAAAATATCTATAAGGGATTTTTAAGAGAAAATAGATAAAGTTTTTATATAAGAAATTCAAATGATTAATAGAGGAAATTTAGGTTTAGCTATTCAATTAGGAGAATTAATAGCAAGATTAAAGTTAAGAACCTGCAGTTAAACAAAAGTATCCTAGAAGTAGATCAACAAGGATGTTACATTGTCAATCTAAAATTTCTAAAAAGTGCCTTACTAATCATCTAAAATATCTATCAAAAGTCATACCAATTGACATTGTAAATAACCCCTAGACTAATTATTTAGACATCAAGCAAGATTTCCAAATGAAAACCTAGAAAGAGTATAAATATGGAAAATAATGGAATAGTAAAGTATTGTTAAGACATGTTATTAAATAGAAGGATTCGTCAAATGTCTTGTAGAACAAAGTTTTACTAATATTGCTAGTTAGGAAGACAGAAATATGAAAATAATGGATATTTTGTGGTAAATTTAAAAATAAAATCTTAATAATTTCTTATTAAGTAAATTATAATAAAACTCTTATAAACATATATCAAATTAATTAGAATGTATAGCGTTTCTTAGTACTCGTATTTATGCATTAATTTAATTTTCTATAATGACTAAAAGCATTAGAAGTATAACTTAAGATAATCTCTATAATATACTATATATATACGTTCTTGATTCAAACTAAAATCATCTACTCTTCTTTCTTAAGTAAATAAAGTTCTTTATTTATCTTTCAAATCTTATATCTCTATATTGTCTAGATAATTTATTCTGAAGACAAATTATTTCTTGATCTTACATTTTTTATTCAACTCAGGATGATTCTAATTATCATTAATCTTTTTTAATATTTCTTAAGAATTTCCTCTTTATCAAACTTCTTTCCTTGACTTCTTAATAATACAAGCTAACCATTAGATATCTGACTTCTTACATGAAAAGAAGCTAGATAGTTATACTCTCGTTCATTTTTAGAGTTCTTTTAATAAATTTATTTTATTCCCTCAAGTTTAGGGATATAATTTATCTATTGATATACTCTTTATCTTCAAATCCCTATAAAATCTCTTAGAACATGAATAACCTTAAAATATTCTGCTATTTATTCAAGTTAACTAAGCTTTTTATATAATAACATTACTTTATTTTGCTCATCAAAGTTATTTACCAGCTTCTATTTCCTACAGATTCTAGTCAAACTTTCTTACTAAGCATGTCAAAACACACTTTTAGACTAAAATCAACTAAACTGATTCAAATTTTGTTAGTAAGTGAATTAAGAGTTGACTTCATTAATAATATCTTACTCCTATTTAGCTTGAAGTTAATCTATATTTTCTTTTCTAAACTTAACGTTCTATTACTTACTGAAATTTATTAGGTTTAATTTGCTTCATACTAAATCTGAGCTTTATTATTTACCTAATAGATATCACTAGCTTATTTATATACCTTAAAATATATAATTGAGATAGTATATATTATACTTAGCTTTATCAACTTTTATTACTATATTTTCTAACTTTAATTTGCCTATATGCTTAAGCTATACCTTAATACTCCTTAGATTTTATCAAATACTTATTTCAATATATCTTCCAAACTTAAAAACATACTAAATTATTTACCTCTAATTTTAAATGCAAGTATAGACTACTTAAATCTAAGTCAACAACTTAGTCTTCATAAGACTATACCTTTAACTAATAAATATAGTCTAATTAGTACCTCATATTCAGCGCTAAACATTACCTAAATATCCTCTACCAGTATAAATGTACTATCAAGCTAATAGATGCAAGATTTTACTCTAGATATTCTTTTAATGCTATATATTTAAATTAAACATTATTGACAGAAGTACCTTTTATTAATGTCCATGGTGCATATTTTCTCTACTTTTATTATCTTTAAACTCCTTTTCAAGTTTCCTTAATTAATTTCATCTAAGAAAATATTTAATTTATTTTTCTATCTTTTTTTTGATGCAATCTAAATTTTCTCCTTGATTCTTATTTCATTTTAATATAATTATTAATTTATCAGCATCCTTATCTAATTAGATATTTTAATTATTTCTCCTGCTATTAGAAATATTTTCTTAGTTTTATTATTTCTGCTGTATATTAGTATTTCTCATTTAATTTGTTACAAAGCCACATATCGCTTTGATCGCTTCTTGGATGTAGATAGATCATTTTTCATAGTATGCTTCGCTATCTAAATTTTCGAATTCGCTAAGATTTATTTCTCAAATCATTCTTTGAATCTCTCTTCAACCTTTTATTGCTTTAATTTTTTAAAGTTTATCCTGTTTATTTATGGATTTTTCGATAATCTTCCGCAATTTTTATCTTTATTATACCTGGCTAATGATCTCCTATTGGTCTCTATTGATCAAATATTGTGCTGATAATGTTAGGCGTGATATATTGATTCGTTAAGAAGTATTCTATTTTGAATTTTCTTTTCCTTAAGTTGTGATGAAGGTTGGATATTAATTTGGATCTTTGCATTCTAAAAATAATCTTACATCAAGTTAAATAAGTATTAGCCTGTTTTTTAGCTTCTCTCTTCTTTAATAGCGTGAAATTCAAATCTTTTTAAATGTTTATTATTTTTCTTGTACTTATATCTTGAATTTTTTTACTCAATTCTATCATCTTATATTTTTTTTCTATTTTTTTGAGATAACGTTGTTTTTATGCATACTTTCTTCCTGTCGCTGCTTTCTAGTTGTTTCAGATTTTTTTGCCATATTCCTATTTTACTTTCTGTTTTTTTGTGACATTTATCGTTTCGTCTCAGTTTTATTTATTAAATTTGTATTTAAGTATCTATTAAAGTCAATCGCTTTTGAAGCAACTTTAGTATGACTTAAACTTGCTGCTTTTGCTAGAAATAAAACATGTTATTTTATTTGAAGGTTAATCTTCTTTAGTTTTCTTCACTTTCTTTTCCTTTGCTATCTGTTTTTCTTTATAGCAAGGCATTTTATTCCTGTTTATTCCTGATTTCTGAATGCATCAACCAAGTTTTTACTTCCTTAGCATTTCTAATTGTTTCCTTTATAACTTTTTTTCTTAAGTATCAATTTTAGCTGAGCCCTTTTGGTTACAGTTCATACATTTTAAAATTGATGGTTGGCGATACAACGATACGTGTATGAGATTTCCAGACTGACTCAAGTAAGTGCTTATACCTCCTTAGTCTAACTTATCTAGTATACTTTCTGCATCTTTGATCTCCCCCAACTCTAAATAATTTTTCATTTTTCCATTGGCTCACTTTGAACCTTTTACGATTCCGATCTCTGTACATATTATTTTTCCGTACTGCTATAGATGGATTTCTACCTGGCTAAAACTTGGTTACATGTTAAATGTTCAATGAATCGGATAGTTCTTAATGTTGTAGAATTCCTCTATGTTTCTTTGCTCTGTTGGCATTACAAAATTTCTACATTTCCATGTTAATTGTTTTCGAATTATGTGAGTGTTCCCTTATTTTTTAATTATATAATGATTGTTCCTGTCTGAAGGATTTTCACACTCTAAATATTTTACCATATTCTTATTTCAGATATCTTGAGAAATACTTGAACGATTTCATTTTCTTGCATTTCTGCTTGACTGAGTCTTTGTTTGTAGTAATTTTCTTCTAAAAATTTATTGAAATAAGTAACTCCTATTCTTTTAGCAGTTTTGAACAGCATGTTCTCGTCCTCATTTTATGATATTGCTCGTTCTTTTCTTCTTCCATTTTAATAATTTGCATAGAGCTGTGGTTTGAGTTGATGTTCTAAATTACCTACATTTTTGATAGGCTACTTAGTTTTAAAGTTTCTGTCCCTTTTTTTGTTTATTACTCTTAATAGATTAAAGATTTCGAGACAGAGACATTTTTCTTAAAAATATTATCAAAGATCTGATTAAGTTGTAAAGCTCTTTCATGTCTTTATTAAATTTACCTAGCAATCTTGATCCGAGATTGGCATCATGCAGAATATAGGATCACTACTTGATATAATAGCTTAATATTGTAGTATTTAAGTAAATAAAGTAATAATGTAATAGTTGATATTATTGAGTGTATTTTTGATGGTAACTGTTATAAATTACCTTTTATAGCTTTTGTAGTCTAAATAATAATAAAAATGTAAGCGTTACCAAAATGCTTAATCTGCTTAGAAGATTACAACTTAACTAATGCTCTTCCAACTGTCTTACCTTGTGGACATATTTACTGTGGTTTGTGTTTGAATACTGAGTACTGATTATAAGGCATAATGTAATGTCCTATTTGTTAAAAAGGATTCCATTTTAGATTTGATGATTTACCTTAAGAAAGTGATTTAATAAGAATGATATTTTAAAACTAATAATACATATAAAAGATTTAAGATGCTAGATAGAAATTAAAAGAGATAAGGAGGTAAATTATGGAAAAATCTAAAACCATTACAACCAAATAATCAAACATTAGTAATACTCTCATAATACCACTAACTAATATCATCATCAATCATTAACCAACATTTATCTACCAAAAATAACACTCAAATATTATCTAATTCTACTAATCACTAAAACCAACTATACTCTAATATAACTCATAACCACCTACAATACTAAAGTCTAAATTAACTTACAATCTAATAAGATAAAAACTATAACACAATACTAAGTAACCAAATATTATTTAGACTAACTAACATAAACTAACCTAGCACTTTATATAATCTAACTATATTCACTTTTTTAATTGAGAAATTTAAAGATTAAGTTTATTTAATATTTAAACAGAGTAATTACGATAAGTCTAAGTTTAAATTATAATTCCTGTTGACAGCCAAAGTATAGAATATAGAAATAAGTTATATTTAATTGGAGGATATAACATAAATTAAGATAAAGGAATAAAAGAAACTTGGTAGTTTGATTTTGAAGGTAATAGAATAAAACTTAGGGATCTAAATGAGGGAAGAGGTGACTTTGGAATAGCTGCAGCTTAAAAATATCTTTATGTTATTGGAGGAGGCACTGATAATTATCAACTTTTATAATCAGTAGAAAAGTTAAAGATAGGAAACTAAAGTAAGTGATAAAACTGCTCTTAATTTTCATTTAGAATAGCAGATTTAACTTTAGTAGTAGATAAAAATGAATAAAATATTTATTCTTTTGGAGGTGGAAATTAGAAATTCTAAACTTTACAAGATATATGAAAATATAATATATAGAATGATGTGTGAAGTAAGTAAAATTTGAATCTTCCTGAAGCTGTTCTTAGGCCTATAGTTTGTTTAGAGCCTTTTATCATATTTGGAGGTATGAAAAATGTATTTACGTAAGAATTTTCAAGAAGAATATATAAAAGAAGCAAAGAATAATGATAATAAAGCTAAATATTTAAAGATATTTCTGCTTTAACGGAGATGAAAATAAGAAATAACTATGGATATGTTTTTGCTATAGAATAGGAAAGAGTTTCAATAATGAGGATTGATTTAGAAAAATTGAGTTATAGAAGTATTAGAAGTAATAACTGATAAATATAATAATAATATCTATATTATTAATAGTATTTATAATAAATATATCTTAATATTTAAAGAAGTAGTTTAAAGATATATAATTAGTTAAATTTGTTAATGCTTATTAAATATTTAAAGTGTCTGAAATAAATAAAGAATCAAATTTTATCTAAACATCTTTAAAAATCTATTATTCAAATATTATCATTATTCAGATGCAAACATACAGCTTATAACATACTTATATTCAACACGGTCAAAAAAACTATTTTAAATATATCCTTATATTCAAATTATACAAGTACTACTAAGATTACTCTATTATTTTCTAATCAAATCAAAGCTATAATCAAATAATAATTAAGCTATATCTATATCTAAACAATAATTAAATCATCACTACTATCATCAAGTCAACATCTTAAATCCTTAAATACATTATTCCTTTAATCATGTAAACTAAAATCTATATACTTAAAAATGTTCCTTGTATAACCAATAATAAACTCAAGCCATTATAACACCTATACTCTCGATAAAAACTCAATCATAAGATAAAATAATATAATAGATTATCTTGACTTCAACATTATTAGTTTTGCCACAAATCAAATTTTTTGTTAAGTTTAATAAAATTCACCTTCTACTTTAAATTTGTTCCGATCTTCGTTATCATGTCTCTTGACAAATCTGAATCTTTTCTTTCTCAGTATCTCTTCTGTGTCGAATCCTAACAAACTTCTGTTGAAATTACTTACAGCCACTTGAATTTAGGGAGCATTCTAAGTGATTTACAATCATTTTTTCTAAATATTCTGCCATCTTGCGTGCATCAAAACTTGTTTAAATTATACCATTATTTTTGGCTTTTGTATTCTTATTTTTTTAATAATTACCAACAGTCTCTTATCTTGTGTTCCATTTTTTTACAGTATCAGCATTTTTCTTTTCCTGATAATAAATTACTATGGATCTTTTGCTTCTATGTTCATAGGATATTTTGCTTGATTTTGCATGATCTAAGAAATCCATTTTTCACAAATTTGTTGATTATATTATCGGAAAAACTCTAATTTTGCTTCGGTCGCTTAAATTCTCTACTTAATTTGTTCAGTCGAAGGAATAAGGTTAAGTTGCTATTTGATCTCCTTGCTTTGATGTGAATTCCAGTGATGCTTTCCTATAGGACTATTATATTTCTCTGTAGCTCTTGAAACGAATATTATAGCTTTTGGTTCTCACTTTAGAGAAATTCCAGATCGATTAAGTAATCATTTTGAGGTTTACTAGATAGGTGATTACTTTTTCGGGACCATTTTTTTATATAAAAAAAAGTTAAAAGTTAAAAAGCTTTGCTAAAGCCTTAGTAGTCAGCCATCTGACCTATTCTATCAGCTTGTCTGTATTAGTTTGTCTTAAATTCCTACTAGGCTTAGTTAAGCGTTGTAGCACTTCATTAGTGCACCATCCTTTAATATTCGGAATAGTTTTTGTCTTGCACTTAGCGTTCCTAATTATTTATCCAAGGATTAAGATTTGAATTAAAGAATTATTTTTCTATAAATTTTACCGCTTTATGTTGGATATATCCTAAATAGTTTTCTAAAAATATCTTATTTATTCTTTCTTTAAATTTCGCTTAGTTAGTACCATTATTTTCATTGGTATTATTTATTGCACACGTAGCATAAATTCTTCTTTTAAACTATTATTCCTGTAACACTTATTTAATTTAAATTTACTACTTATTTTAAATAAACGTTTACTGTTTATTTTAATTTGAGGCTTCATTTTCTATTTCCAAAGGATCTGATTAATTCTGTTAAATCGAAAATGGCGTAACCTGAATTTATTATTAAATTTAAAGAATTCTTTGTTCCAGTTTTTTTCCTATTTCTTATGATTATTAATATTGTTTCTCAAGTAAAGACGTTATTAGTTTTTCTAATTTTTCTACTTTATCAGTGAGGTATCTATTTTTAAACATAAACTCTTTTAATGACTTAGATAATATTTCTATTTGAGTTTGTGTCGGAAGTTTTTTTAGTTCTGGATTTCCAAGTGGTTAATGTTCGTCATATCAATCATATTTCTCACTTTCACTCATTGTAATTATTTCGCTTTTTTATTTTTTAGAGAATTTTCCTGTTTAAATGTTTTGTTCAAAGTTCTGTTATTTCTTAGAAGCCATTTTATATATAATACTATAATAATAGCAATAACTAATTATAGTGATACCATCTTCAATTAAGTTCCTCACTGGGTAAATGACATATTCAGATTTCTCCAAGCATAGTAACAAATATTTTCAATTCAGTATATTAAATCTTTGAAAGATGATCTAAAGAGTAATAAGCAGTTTACAATTAATTAATTATAAATTTTCAAATTTCTCTTTTGATGGGCTGGAAACTTCTACTAGACGACCAATAACACTCTCTTAATGCACACAACGTAGATATCCTGCTACATAATTCAATAAGCTTTGGCCTAGGATTCGATAACTATGAACCAACAGACTTCAAACCGCTAGCAGGAGTGGATAATCGGAAAGATTTTGTTCACATGTTAAGATTGACTCTAACCAGAGAACTTCTCAGCGAAAAGGAATTTGACCTTATCATAAGATTAGAAATTTTTATCAGAAAATAAACCTCAGCTACAGCCATCTTATTAATTATGGTATTTTTAATAATTAGTGTATATTTTAAATATAACTATACATATCATATAAAAATTTAAAATTACATATTTTTAATTTTCTATTAATTAATAAGACTAAAAGATATGAACTTGAAGATAAATGAAGTTTGTTCAATAAATCTATTATAATGGTATAATTCTTATTTCTAGATTAACTTACTAAATAATAAGTCTTCTTGTAGCATTGCATCTATATCTTTTGGAATTGGAATTTTTAGAGATTTACTGTTATATTAGTGCCCTAAATTCTTGCACAAGTTGAATTAATTTCTTATAAATAGTTTGTTTTATAGTTTGTATGAAAATATTTTGCTTTTAAACTATAATTTCACCTTATGACAGTTTATCTTATAAAAAAGTAGTTTTTTAAGAGTTAAGTTTGATGTTAAAATAATGTAGGAATTTTAGAGTTTGAGACACGTTGAATACATATAATGTGTAAAATATAAATAAAATAGATGAGTAATAAATAATGACTATTTATAATTAGAAAATGAATAGGAAAATGTTTGAATTGAATTAGTTGATCTTTTAAATTGAAATAAATGATTAATGTTTTTAAAATTGATATTAAATAAAATATTTGAAATATTATTATGTATATGCATTTTGTATAGATATAATAGTAATAGCTTTAACTTACACTTAGTATATCTTAATAAATTAAAAAAGCTTTAGTTTTAATGTTTTAGATATAATGAATATGATATTAATTTGTTAATTACTTTTATTTTGCTAATATGCATTATATTAGAATATCATTTTTATTATTACTAAGTATAAAGATACTTAGATATATTTAAATAATTTAAATAATTTGGTAGCAAATGTTTGTTATATGTTATAACTTTTGATTCTTAAAGCAACTTTAATAAAGGTTTGATTGCAAATTCTAATTTGATGTATAAATGTTCTACAGTAGATATATATTAAATGATGATTATAGATTTATAGAGTTATATATATTGATTGTAGTGTATATAAGATTGTAAGTTTAATTATTTGTAGGTTGTTATATTTTATTATATTAAGACTATTATAGATAAAGAAAATTAAATGGTACAAACTTAGATTATCTTTTTTATAATATAATTATGAATATTCTTTCATAATAATGTTTTTAAATAAAATAAATAAATAGTTTGATTTAATCTCAAAATACTATTTTTTAAATTTAGAACAACTTAGCTTTTACATGTGTAACCATGCTATATAATTAATTTAGTATTTAGAAACTTTAGTAAAAATGTATTTTTCTTTATTTATTTAAAACTATTTAATATTTTAGTAAAATTTAAAATAATTAAAAATTTAATCTTATATTCCCTTATTATTTATGCCTATAAATAGATTATTTATTCTTTTATCAAAAAATATACTCTTTTAAATTAGCTTAATCACTAATTTTTTTAATATTTATCAATCTATTTATTAAATTTTATTTATTTAATATTCAAACTTTCATTATAGCTATTCATTATCAAATATTATTTATTATCTTATTATATTTCAAATATTACAGAAACTTTTTATTTAGACAATATCTTTTGCTTTAAAACCTTATTTTTTTATAAATTAAACTAAATTATGTACATTTTTTAGAATCCTAAAAGTTGGTTGTTAAAAATTAAATTTAGAATAAGTTTTAATTTTTTTGTTTTTGACATTATTTTATATGTTATATTTTGAAAGTTCATTGAAACAAAAATCAAGCTTGTTTTATTAATTTTACTAAAAATATAATTTATAGCATTTTAAATTAAAATACAAATGGAGTTTCCTTTAGGATTACTTTGTGTAATTTTCCTTTATACATTTAATATAAATTTATTATAGAAATTTTGTAACTTATTTTACGATATTTTTAAATTTTTGAGTTAGAAGTATTTAGGAATAATGTTAACTGTATTAATGAAATATGATTAAACTTAAGTTTATTAAAATTAAATTTTGCTCTTCATAGTGACAAATATAACTTGAATTTAAATAAAATATTCTATTTGATAAATAAATAAATTATCTAAAATATTAAAATTATTTTAATATAATATATAAAGTATTTAATAATCTCTTAGATATCATGTAAAATTATTTATATTTCATTTAAACAAATATCAATTATTTCAAACTATTTATCATTTTAAATCTATTTCCAAAATTTATATCAATAACTATTATATTATCAACAGTTCCTTCTACTTCTCATTTATTTCAAACTCTATTTCTTATTTTTTTATTTATTGCTTACGTCAAATTTAATCATCAAATTATTTTATACTTATTCACTATAGGAGAACAACTAAATATACTAACAAATTCAATTTTACTTTAAGTATAAGGGAGAACTATATTAATTATTTACATATTATTATTATATTTGGCTAACTTATTATAATTCTATATTATACCTATGTGTAGATTTATGCTTACCCCATTTCAGATCTATTTGCATTTATAGTTTTTTTTTTATTCATTTTTTAAAACATTCCAATACTTTCAAACTTCTATTCTATTTTTCCTTTTATAGATATTAAAAAAATTTAATTTATTCTATCCAAAAATCTTTGCTAGATAAATCGCTGAGCATAAAATGGTCTAAATAATGTTTTAAATTTTATTAATATTTATTATAATGTTATCCAAACTACAAAACTAATTACACGTTACTTTTAAATCAAATTTATTCAATTGATACTTATATTTCAAAATAACTAAAAAATCTAAACAAATTCATCTTTATTCACTAAAAACCAAATTAAGAACTAACCTCTAAAAATTATATAAATATACAAAGACATAATCTAAATTCATTAACCTTCAAATCTTAATATCTTTTAATACCAAACAATATTAAGGCCTTTAAAATTACTAAGAAGTATAAAAATAAAATATATATACCTTCAATACTAAATTAACTAATCCTTTTAAACTTTATAACAAATCTAATATCAAATATATACTTTTTATCTACTTTTAATCATTCAAAAATTAACCCTCAAATTTAATTAGTCTTCAATAAATTTATTCCTCAACTCTTAATTCGCAATACTCTACTTCCTCACAGTATTGTCATCTGCTCCAGATACTAGCCATTTATTGTCACTACTCAATGCTATAGATTCAATTGGTTATGTATGCCCATTAAGAGTCTATGTACACACACCCGTATTAAAATCCCATATTTTGATTAAATGGTCATAAGAACCAGAAAATATAGCACTTGAATCAGAATTTAACTGAGTATTTGATACACCTTTCGTGTGACCTTGAAAGATACGAACTAGCTAACCAGTAGAGAAGTCTCATATCTTAATTGATTTATCAGAAGAACTCGATATTTTATACTTATTGTCCAAAGATAAAATTACCGATAAAACATAACTTGAATGACCAGAAAGAGTTTGAATAAGCTAGCCAGTCTGGAAATCCCAGATCTTAATCGTTTTATCACTAGATGCTGATATGATTCATTTCTACTCAGGCGAGATAACTACCGAGTTACTTCAAAAGATATGTCCCGATAAAGTTCTAAGGAGAGTAGCAGTCTGGAAATTTCAGATCTTGATCTTTGTATCTTCATATGCTGATATAATTTATTTCTAGTCAGGCGAAATAACTACCGAGCTATTTCAAGAGGTATGTCCCGATAAAGTTCTTAGGAGGGTAACAGTCTGGAATTTCAAGATCTTTATAGAATTTTCAGGGTATCCTGAACTAGATACAATTCAATTCAGGTCATTTGATATGGCTACCAAATAAACTTATGAGGAGTGACCAGTGATGACTTAGTCTAAAAATATTAAAAAATACCTTAACTTTTATCGTAGTTGATCTTATTAACAAGTCTTTAGAAGCATAAATTTGGTAAGATTTCATATTTAAATAGAAGAAATTGTATTCTTCCAAAGGAACTGTTTCGTTATCTTAAGAGTTTTCGCAAAAAAATGCATTTAGTAAATTGTATTTTGTTTTCCATTTTCATATTTATAGGTTACAATAAAATTGATCTATTTGAAGTTTACGTTCTTCAGTTTTCTTCACTTTCTTTTCCTTCGCTATCTGTTTCTCTTTATAGTAAGGCATTTTATTCCTGATTTCTGAATACATCAACCTGGTTTTTACTTCCTTAGCATTTCTAATTGTTTCCTTTATAACTTTTTTTCTTAAGCATTAATTTGAGCTGAGCCCTTTTTGGTTACAACTCATACATTTTCAAATTGATGGTTAGCGATACAACGATACGTGTATGGGATTTCCAGACTGACTCAAGTAAGTGCTTTACCTTTCGTCTAACTTATCTGGTATTTTTCTGCGTCTTTGATCTTCTTCAATTCTAAATAATTTTCATTTTTCCATTGGTTTCCTTTGTATCTTTTACGGTTCCGATCTCTGTATATACTATTTTTCCGTATTACTATAGATGGGTTTCTGCCTGGTTCAAACTTGAATACATGTTAAATGTTCAATGAATCGGGTAGTTCTTAATGTTGTAGAATTCCTCTATATTTCTTTGCTCTGTTGGTATTAAAAAATTTCTACTTTTTCAAGTGTAATTATTTCCGGATTGCATGAGTGTTTCCTTATTTTTGAATCATATAATAATTATTCCTGTCTGAAAGATTTCCATACTCTCAATATTTTCCATATTCTTATTTCAGATATCTGAGAAATGCTTGAAAAATTTAATTTTCTTGCATTTCTACTGGACTGAGTCTTTGGTTGTAGTAATTTTCTTCTAAAAATCTATTGAAACAGGTAACTCCTACACTTTTAGCCGTTTTGAGCTGCATAATCTAATCATTTTATGGTAATTTGCTAATTTCTTTTCTTTTCTTTTTCCATAATAATGATTTGCACAGAGTTGTGATCTTATTTGGTGTTCTAAATTACCTACTTTTTTTTGATAGGCTACTTAATTTTAACATTTCTGTTCCTTATTTTAGTGCATTCCTCCTAGTTGTTATAATATTTTGCGACAGAGACATTTTTCTTAAAAATAATATCAAAGACATGATTAAGTTGTAAAGCTCTTTCATGTCTTTATTAAATTTACCTAGCAATCTTGATCCGAGATTGGCATCATGCAGAATATAGGATCACTACTTGATATAATAGCTTAATATTGTAGTATTTAAGTAAATAAAGTAATAATGTAATAGTTGATATTATTGAGTGTATTTTTGATGGTAACTGTTATAAATTACCTTTAATAGCTTTTGTAGTCTAAATAATAATAAAAATGTAAGCGTTACCAAAATGCTTAATCTGCTTAGAAGATTATAACTTAACTAATGCTCTTCCAACTGTCTTACCTTGTGGACATATTTACTGTGGTTTGTGTTTGAATACTGAGTACTGATTATAAGGCATAATGTAATGTCCTATTTGTTAAAAAGGATTCCATTTTAGATTTGATGATTTACCTTAAGAAAGTGATTTAATAAGAATGATATTTTAAAACTAATAATACATATAAAAGATTTAAGATGCTAGATAGAAATTAAAAGAGATAAGGAGGTAAATTATGGAAAAATCTAAAACCATTACAACCAAATAATCAAACATTAGTAATACTCTCATAATACCACTAACTAATATCATCATCAATCATTAACCAACATTTATCTACCAAAAATAACACTCAAATATTATCTAATTCTACTAATCACTAAAACCAACTATACTCTAATATAACTCATAACCACCTACAATACTAAAGTCTAAATTAACTTACAATCTAATAAGATACAAACTATAACACAATACTAAGTAACCAAATATTATTTAGACTAATTAACATAAACTAACCTAACACTTTATATAATCTAACTATATTCACTTTTTTAATTGATGGATTTAAAAATTAAGTTTATTTAATATTTAAACAGAGTAAATACGATAAGTCTAAGTTTAAATTATAATTCCAGAACTTAGTAAAAGTATAGAATATTAAAATAAGTTATATTTAATTGGAGGATATAACTTAAATTAAAATAAAGGAATAAAGGAAACTTGGTAGTTCGATTATGAAGATAATAGTATAAAACTTAGTGATCTAAATGAGGGAAGAGGTGCCTTTGGAATAGCAGCTGCTTAAAAATTTCTTTATGTGGTTGGAGGAGGTACTGATAATAATAAGATTTTATAATCAGTAGAAAAGTTAAAGATAGGAAACTAAAGTAAATGATAAAACTGTTATTAATTTCCATTCAAAATAGCTGAATAAACTTTAGTAGTAGATAAAGATGAATAAAATATTTATTCTTTTGGAGGTGGAAATTAGAAAGCATAGACTGTAAAAGATATATGAAAATATAACATATAGAATGATAGATGGAGTAAGTAAAATTTGAGTCTTCCTGAAGCTGTTCTTAAGCCTATAGTTTCTTTAGAGCCTTTTGTCATATTTGGAGGTTTGAAAAATCCATTTAGGAAAGAATATTCAAGAAGAATATATAAAAGAAACAAAGAATAATGACAATAAAGTTAAATTTTTAAAGATGTTGAAGCTTTAACGGAGATGAAAATAAGAAACAACTATGGATATGTTTTTGCTATAGAATAGGAAAGAGTTTCAATAATGAGGATTGATTTAGAAAAATTGAGTTATAGAAGTATTCGAAGTCATAACTGATAAACATAATTTTAATATCTATATTATTAATAGTATTTATAATAAATATATCTTAATATTTAAAGAAGTAGTTTAAAGATATATAATTAGTTAAATTTGTTAATGCTTATTAAATATTTAAAGTGTCTGAAATAAATAAAGAATCAAATTTTATCTAAACATCTTTAAAAATCTATTATTCAAATATTATCATTATTCAGATGCAAACATACAGCTTATAACATACTTATATTCAACACGGTCAAAAAAACTATTTTAAATATATCCTTATATTCAAATTATACAAGTACTACTAAGATTACTCTATTATTTTCTAATCAAATCAAAACTATAATCAAATAATAATTAAGCTATATCTATATCTAAACAATAATTAAATCATCACTACTATCATCAAGTCAACATCTTAAACCCTTAAATACATTATTCCTTTAATCATTTAAACCAAAATCTATATACTTAAAAATGTCCCTTTTATAACCAATAATAAAGTCAAGCCATTATAGCACCTATACTCTCGATAAAAACTCAATCATAAGATAAGATAATATAATAGATTATCTTAATTTCAACATTATTATTGCCACAAATCAAATTTTTTGTTAAGTTTAATAAAATTCACCTTCTACTTTAAATTTGTTCCGATCTTCGTTATCATGTCTCTTGACAAATCTGAATCTTTTCTTTCTCAGTATCTCTTCTGTGTCGAATCCTAACAAACTTCTGTTGAAATTACTTACAGCCACTTGAATTTAGGGAGCATTCTAAGTGATTTACAATCATTTTTTCTAAATATTCTGCCATCTTGCGTGCATCAAAACTTGTTTAAATTATACCATTATTTTTGGCTTTTGTATTCTTATTTTTTTAATAATTACCAACAGTCTCTTATCTTGTGTTCCATTTTTTTACAGTATCAGCATTTTTCTTTTCCTGATAATAAATTACTATGGATCTTTTGCTTCTATGTTCATAGGATATTTTGCTTGATTTTGCATGATCTAAGAAATCCATTTTTCACA
Source organism: Loxodes magnus (assembly GCA_946699065.1). Classification (NCBI taxonomy): domain Eukaryota; phylum Ciliophora; class Karyorelictea; order Loxodida; family Loxodidae; genus Loxodes; species Loxodes magnus. The sequence continues at coordinate 77,884 of CAMPDV010000906.1, forward strand.
AATTTGTTGATTATATTATCGGAAAAACTCTAATTTTGCTTCGGTCGCTTAAATTCTCTAATTAATTTGTTCAGTCGAAGGAATAAGGTTAAGTTGCTATTTGATCTCCTTGCTTTGATGTGAATTCCAGTTATGCTTTCCTATAGGACTATTATATTTCTCTGTAGCTCTTGAAACGAATATTATAGCTTTTGGTTCTCACTTTAGAGAAATTCCAGATCGATTAAGTAATCATTTTGAGGTTTACTAGATAGGTGATTACTTTTTCGGGATCATTTTTTTATATAAAGTTAAAAGTTAAAAAGCTTTGCTAAAGCCTTAGTAGTTAGCCATCTGATCTATTCTATCAGCTTGTCTCTATTAGTTTGTCTTGAATTCCTACTAGGCTTAGTTAGGCGGTGTAGCACTTCATTAGCGCACCATCCTTTAATATTCTGAATAGTTTTCATCTTGCATGTAGCGTTCCTAATTATTTATCCAAGGATTAAGATTTGAATTAAAGAATTTTTTTTAATAAATTTTTCCGCTTTATGTTGGATATATCCTAAATAGTTTTCTAAAAATATCTTATTTATTCTTTCTTTAAATTTCGCTTAGTTAGTACCATTATTTTCATTGGTATTATTTATTGCACACGTAGCATAAATTCTTCTTTTAAACTATTATTCCTGTAACACTTATTTAATTTAAATTTACTACTTATTTTAAATAAACGTTTACTGTTTATTTTAATTTGAGGCTTCATTTTCTATTTCCAAAGGATCTGATTAATTCTGTTAAATCGAAAATGGCGTAACCTGAATTTATTATTAAATTTAAAGAATTCTTTGTTCCAGTTTTTTTCCTATTTCTTATGATTATTAATATTGTTTCTCAAGTAAAGACGTCATTAGTTTTTCTAATTTTTCTACTTTATCAGTGAGGTATCTATTTTTAAACATAAACTCTTTTAATGACTTAGATAATATTTCTATTTGAATTTGTGTAGGAAGTTTTTTTAATTCTGGATTTCCAAGTGGTTAATGTTCGTCATATCAATCATATTTCTCACTTTCACTCATTGTAATTATTTCGCTTTTTTATTTTTTAGAGAATTTTCCTGTTTAAATGTTTTGTTCAAAGTTCTGTTATTTCTTAGAAGCCATTTTATATATAATACTATAATAATAGCAATAACTAATTATAGTGATACCATCTTCAATTAAGTTCCTCACTAGGTAAATGACATATTCAGATTTCTCCAAGCATAGTAACAAATATTTTCAATTCAGTATATTAAATCTTTGAAAGATGATCTAAAGAGTAATAAGCAGTTTACAATTAATTAATTATAAATTTTCAAATTTCTCTTTCGAGGGGCTGGAAACTTCTGCTAGACAACCAATAACACTCTCTTAATGTACACAACTTAGATATCCTGCTACTTAATTCAATAAGCTTCGGCCTAGGATTCGATAACTATGACCCAACAGATTTCAAACCGCTAGCAAGAGTGGGTAATCGGAAAGATTTTGTTCACATGTTAAGATTGACTCTTACCAGAGAACTTCTCAGCGAATAGGAATTTGACCTTATCATAAGATTAGAAATTTTTATCAGAAAATAAACCTCAGCTACAGCCATCTTATTAATTATGGTATTTTTAATAATTAGTGTATATTTTAAATATAACTATACATATCATATAAAAATTTAAAATTACATATTTTTAATTTTCTATTAATTAATAAGACTAAAAGATATGAACTTGAAGATAAATGAAGTTTGTTCAATAAATTTATTATAATGGTATAATTCTTATTTCTAGATTAACTTACTAAATAATAAGTCTTCTTGTAGCATTGCATCTATATCTTTTGGAATTGGAATTTTTAGAGATTTACTGTTATATTAGTGCCCTAAATTCTTGCACAAGTTGAATTAATTTCTTATAAATAGTTTGTTTTATAGTTTGTATGAAAATATTTTGCTTTTAAACTATAATTTCACCTTATGACAGTTTATCTTATAAAAAAGTAGTTTTTTAAGAGTTAAGTTTGATGTTAAAATAATGTAGGAATTTTAGAGTTTGAGACACGTTGAATACATATAATGTGTAAAATATAAATAAAATAGATGAGTAATAAATAATGACTATTTATAATTAGAAAATGAATAGGAAAATGTTTGAATTGAATTAGTTGATCTTTTAAATTGAAATAAATGATTAATGTTTTTAAAATTGATATTAAATAAAATATTTGAAATATTATTATGTATATGCATTTTGTATAGATATAATAGTAATAGCTTTAACTTACACTTAGTATATCTTAATAAATTAAAAAAGCTTTAGTTTTAATGTTTTAGATATAATGAATATGATATTAATTTGTTAATTACTTTTATTTTGCTAATATGCATTATATTAGAATATCATTTTTATTATTACTAAGTATAAAGATACTTAGATATATTTAAATAATTTAAATAATTTGGTAGCAAATGTTTGTTATATGTTATAACTTTTGATTCTTAAAGCAACTTTAATAAAGGTTTGATTGCAAATTCTAATTTGATGTATAAATGTTCTACAGTAGATATATATTAAATGATGATTATAGATTTATAGAGTTATATATATTGATTGTAGTGTATATAAGATTGTAAGTTTAATTATTTGTAGGTTGTTATATTTTATTATATTAAGACTATTATAGATAAAGAAAATTAAATGGTACAAACTTAGATTATCTTTTTTATAATATAATTATGAATATTCTTTCATAATAATGTTTTTAAATAAAATAAATAAATAGTTTGATTTAATCTCAAAATACTATTTTTTAAATTTAGAACAACTTAGCTTTTACATGTGTAACCATGCTATATAATTAATTTAGTATTTAGAAACTTTAGTAAAAATGTATTTTTCTTTATTTATTTAAAACTATTTAATATTTTAGTAAAATTTAAAATAATTAAAAATTTAATCTTATATTCCCTTATTATTTATGCCTATAAATAGATTATTTATTCTTTTATCAAAAAATATACTCTTTTAAATTAGCTTAATCACTAATTTTTTTAATATTTATCAATCTATTTATTAAATTTTATTTATTTAATATTCAAACTTTCATTATAGCTATTCATTATCAAATATTATTTATTATCTTATTATATTTCAAATATTACAGAAACTTTTTATTTAGACAATATCTTTTGCTTTAAAACCTTATTTTTTTATAAATTAAACTAAATTATGTACATTTTTTAGAATCCTAAAAGTTGGTTGTTAAAAATTAAATTTAGAATAAGTTTTAATTTTTTTGTTTTTGACATTATTTTATATGTTATATTTTGAAAGTTCATTGAAACAAAAATCAAGCTTGTTTTATTAATTTTACTAAAAATATAATTTATAGCATTTTAAATTAAAATACAAATGGAGTTTCCTTTAGGATTACTTTGTGTAATTTTCCTTTATACATTTAATATAAATTTATTATAGAAATTTTGTAACTTATTTTACGATATTTTTAAATTTTTGAGTTAGAAGTATTTAGGAATAATGTTAACTGTATTAATGAAATATGATTAAACTTAAGTTTATTAAAATTAAATTTTGCTCTTCATAGTGACAAATATAACTTGAATTTAAATAAAATATTCTATTTGATAAATAAATAAATTATCTAAAATATTAAAATTATTTTAATATAATATATAAAGTATTTAATAATCTCTTAGATATCATGTAAAATTATTTATATTTCATTTAAACAAATATCAATTATTTCAAACTATTTATCATTTTAAATCTATTTCCAAAATTTATATCAATAACTATTATATTATCAACAGTTCCTTCTACTTCTCATTTATTTCAAACTCTATTTCTTATTTTTTTATTTATTGCTTACGTCAAATTTAATCATCAAATTATTTTATACTTATTCACTATAGGAGAACAACTAAATATACTAACAAATTCAATTTTACTTTAAGTATAAGGGAGAACTATATTAATTATTTACATATTATTATTATATTTGGCTAACTTATTATAATTCTATATTATACCTATGTGTAGATTTATGCTTACCCCGTTTCAGATCTATTTGCATTTATAGTTTTTTTTAATTCATTTTTTAAAACATTCCAATACTTTCAAACTTCTATTCTATTTTTCCTTTTATAGATATTAAAAAAATTTTATTTATTCTATCCAAAAATCTTTGCTAGATAAATCACTGAGCATAAAATGGTCTAAATAATGTTTTAAATTTTATTAATATTTATTATAATGTTATCCGAACTTCAAATCTTAATATCAATACCAAACAATATTAAGGCCTTTAAAATTACTAAGAAGTATAAACATAAAATATATATACCTTCAATACAAAATTAACTAATCCTTTTAAACTTTATAACAAATCTAATATCAAATATATACTTTTTATCTACTTTTAATCATTCAAAAATTAACCCTCAAATTTAATTAGTCTTCAATAAATTTATTCCTCAACTCTTAACTCGCAATCCTCCACTTCCTCACATTATTGTCATCTGCTCCAGATACTAGCCATTTATTGTCACTACTCAATGCTATAGATTCAATTGGTTATGTATGCCCATTAAGAGTCTATGTACACACACCCGTATTAAAATCCCATATTTTGATTAAATGGTCATAAGAACCAGAAAATATAGCACTTGAATCAGAATTTAACTGAGTATTTGATACACCTATCGTGTGACCTTGAAAGATACGAACTAGCTAACCAGTAGAGAAGTCTCATATCTTAATTGATTTATCAGAAGAACTCGCTATTATATACTTATTGTCCAAAGATAAAATTACCGATAAAACATAACTTGAATGACCAGAAAGAGTTTGAATAAGCTGACCAATTTGGAAATCCCAGATCTTGATCGTTTTATCATTAGTTGCTGATATGATTCATTTCTAGTCAAGGGAGATAACTACCGATCAAATGATAGAAGTGTGTCACTTCTAAGTTCTTAGGAGGGTACCAGTCTGGAAATTTCAGATCTTGATCGTTTTATCATTAGATCCTGATATGATTTATTTCTAGTCAAGGGAGATAACTACCGAGTTACTTCAAGAGGTATGACACTATAAAGCTCTTAGGAGAGTAACAGTCTGGAAATTCCAAATCTTTATAGAATTTTCAAGGTATCCTGAACTAGATACAATTCAATTCAGGTCACTTGATATGGCTACCGAGTAAACATATGAGGAATGACCAGTGATGACTTAATCTAAAAATATTAAAAAATACCTTACTTTTATCGTAGTTGATCTTATTAATAAGTCTTTAGAAGCATAAATTTGTTAAGATTTCATATTTAAATATAAGAAATGGTATTCTTCCAAGGGAACCAGTTCGTTATCTTAAGAGTTTTCGCAAAAAAATGGATTTAGTAAATTGTATTTGCTTTCCATTTTAATATTTATAGTTACAATAAGCTTAATTAAGCCATCTAAATATTTGGCTTAATTAAAAGAAAATTAAATAACTAAATAATTAATTAATTAAGTATACTTAAAATTACTCTATTTTGTTACTAATAATTAATTAGCATTTTTTATTTAGGTTCCTCTTAAAATAATGAACTAGAATAATGAATTACTTTAATGGTTATTCTAAGCGAAAGTGGTTATAGAAATGTAATATAAAAAAGTTGTAGAAAGTAAATATTTAAACTAACTAGAAATGTTTACATTATCACTAATTTTAGTTTAAGATTTTTAAATTGTAAGCTTTTATTTTTAAAATAAGCTTTAATATGTTTAATTATGTCTATTAAAGTATTTCAAATAAGGATTTATATAGTGGAATGGTTAATTTTTATCTAAATAGAGATGAAAATAAATATTGTGTAATTATAAAAGTAAATAATTAAGCAAACTAAATAATTAATTTATACTCGATAAATAATATCATAACTAGGCTTTTATTTATTTAAAAGTAAGAAAATCATTACCTTATTATATTTCAACTTAATATTAATCAACAACATTACCTCTTTCCCAAACAAATTAAGAATTCAATTCGCTACCAACCTAATTTTAATTTAATTAGAAAAGTTTCCTATAAAATCGTAGAAACCTGCTTACTTCAACCACTAATAAACTTATAAACCTTTTATTATAATATTTCTAATACTTAAGTCAGATTAATAAACTATCAAGATTTTTAAACTATATTTCCATAAACTTAAATTTAACTATTAAATTTAATATATTTAGCATGAAATTTTAGTCCTAGAAACTCCAACTGCATCAAAAAATTAGTGAATATCCTAAACTTCACATTAATTAAATATATACTTGATTCCTTACTTTCACATTATTATTCTAGATCATTTTCGAAATCAGAGTTAGAAAAAACTAAATATATATTACACTTCTTCCTGTGTAGGAAGCTACTCCTAAATCTTACAAGATATAAACATTTTTTATAGTTCCAACATTATATTGCATCTTTTTCCTTTAGTTATAACAACTCCTGATTCTTCGAAAACAGATATTTTAGGTTTAGTTTTTTGAAGATAAGCTATATTATAATGACATTTAAAGAAAAACCTGGATTTATAGGAGTATAATGCATTTAAACAACAGCTTCTCCAGACTAAGGTTTTGAAAGTTAAACATCTTTATATAATTAAATTAATCTATTTTTATTTAGAATTAAAGTATTAATTTTTACCCTTTTTTGCTTTTTAACTTTTTGAGTTATTGATTTAAATTTAATTTCTCTTAATTTTAAATTTATAAAGGATTAGTTATAATTCATAATTAATTCATTTTATTAAATCACTTTCTCTATTTATTATCCACAATCAACTATCTGAAAGCTTTTCTAAAATAATTGGAAAGAAGGATATCAGTACTTTGAGGACTTAAAAACATGACTGCATATTATAATATTCAATTGGGTAACTCAGAACATAATTGCAGTTTAAAATCATTTACTAAACATATAAAAATGTAAATTTAGCATAAATTTTATATAACTGCAACCTAAAGATTTAATAGAATGCCTACTGCTAAAATATATACTTAATAATTTCAAAATCTAATTAATTTCTAGAAATTAACATACTAAACTGAACTAATCATATAGAAAAGAAATTATAAGTATATACAAGCTCAGAACCCAATCATTCAATTTCCGAAAATATTTTTAAAACTTTCGATACCTAATCGATAACCCTTACTGCATCTGTGGAGATTACGATACCTTTAAGCATATAATGGAATGTAACTACTATTACGACATAAGGGAATTATTATAATAAAAGATTGGGAATTTCGAAATAAAATGTTTTATTCCTAATGATTAAGTTTATATAAATATATTTCCTAACAATCAAACAGTAGAGTTAGATTTACAAATCAAAATATTTCACCGATTGTTATTTGATTGAAGAATGGAGCTATTAAAATAGAAAAGAAGGAATCATCAGAAAACATATAGATAAGAAATGCTGATGAAAAGGAAGTGATGTGATGAAACTTTTAAATTTAAATATCTTTAATTGGAAGAAGAAATTTTTTACAATTAAAGATGTCTAAAAATCTTTTTAGTTTAGATATTATTATTAATATAATTCACACTTTGGCTTATATGTAAAATTTGATTTGTTAATATATTCATTTCTTCTCCTATCTTCTTCCTGTCTTGCATTTAATATAAGCATAATTTGGTAATAAGCATATCAATATACTAAAATTAAGCAGATAATATAAAATAGTTGGGGAATTTTGTAGGTAATTTGGAACAGTGAATAACTGTATTAAGAATAATCTTGCATTTGATACTATCACGAATAAGAATAGACAAGCTCAAAAGAGTTATGCCTAACTTCCCCGAGAGCTCTCGCTAAAATTCTAAGGTTTGACTGACATGTTTAAATTAGGATTTAATTTTTAAATGTGTATTTGCAACAAAATATGAAAATAATATTTGAATAAGAAGATTCCCAATATAGAGAAGCTTATGCATTTCATTTGATAATGCACTAAGACAAAAAGAATAATGAGAAGATTTAAATAAAAATAAGTGGTTAACTTGTGACAAAGCTATTAACGGTAATATCACATTAATAATTTGTGTTTATAAAAATAGTAGTTATAGTGATTATAGACTTATAGTATAAATAACAATATAAACTAAGCTTGATAATAATGTTATAGTTAGTCTAATACACATTTGATTAATTATTTAGATCTTATATGGGAAAATTATAACTTTATATAAGATTATTAATTTATAAATGATATTGAGCTTAAATATATATTTAATAATAATAGGGTTTATTTAAGTTTAATTAAAATTATTATCAGAATAACTTAATAACTAATTAATATAAATAAAATAGTACAAACTAAATATTACAAATATGCTAAAAAGCTATAAGTCTTTCGATAATTTCCATTAATTGTGAATATTACTAATAAACTAACTAAATTAAGTAAATCTTTTTTAATCAAATTTGATGTCTTAAAAATAAAAGTTATACAAAAATAAGACTATATTACAATAAATAAAATTTTAGTTTATTTTTATATTTAAAATAGCTGTTCTTGCTAAAATTAAGAATTAAGATTTAAGATTCTTAAGTATCTCTTACTAATCAACCAAAAAACATTTTAGTTTATATTAAATTAGTCAAATAACTTTAGTCTTTATATATAAACCATTTATTGTATAATTACAAAAACCAAGATATAATCAAGAAAGGCCTTTGGCCCACCTTCTTATAGTAGAGAGAAAGCTAGAAACATCAATTCTATAGCACAAATTATCTTTAAGCAACTTATCAAAAATTAACATACAAAAATCTCGACTGAGCAACTTCAAAACAACCAGAAAATTGGTGAATTAATGACCTAAATATCAAATTTTGTCTCTATTAGATCTTGGTGACTTAAACAAGAGTCAAATCCTTGGAGTGCCTTAGGAAAAAATGTCTAAAACATTTTAGCCCTTATCGACAAAATTTAGTATCTGGAAAAATAAATATATGCTCTTGCTGGGACCATGAAAAATAAACGTAATAAAAAAGGATCTCATACTGCACGAGGACGATGATGAAATCCACATAGTGGACAAATAAGCGAAGACAGGAATATTTCTACAGATAGACAGATTTTCTACAGATCTAATGATAATTGAAGAATAGTAAGCCGAGAATTTTGCCTATACTAAAATTAAATTATCCATTTAGAAAATTAAGAAAAAAAATCTAAAGAATCGAATAGAAAAGCATAATAAGTTAGACTATTCCAAGCGATGCTATATTAATAGAAATTAAACAGTCAACAATCAAAATCTAAACAAATTTGAACCATAAAAAGATTAAGAATGTAGAATTTGCAATACGATAGAACTCTATTGAGAAGACTGAAGGAAAGAGAAAAAAAAACTGAAAGATAAGTAATGAAATATGATGATCTCAATTTATTCAATATCGTTCGGAAACATATATAAGAAGAAGTAAAGAAATTCTAATTTGTTCAATCAATCCTTAAAATATGAAGCCTATATAGATAGAGCAACAAAGAAACAAATATTAAGGTAAGAACGAAGTGAAAAATATGATTATTATAAAGGATTTATTTTAAAAATATTGATTTAAATTTCCTTTTCATTAAATACAGCCATTTTTATAAAAGCAAGGTTAATATTTGCAAAATGATGATAATTAAATTTGCCAGTTGTAAAATAATAAAAATGAATATAAATTTGTATTTAAGCTTAATAATGTTAGCAAGTATATGGATGTTTACTATATACATTAAAAGTATTAATAATAAGAAAATGTAGAATAAATTTATAATTGTAAAGCTATATTTTATTTAATAAATTATTGTATATAAATATTTTTTTATTTAAATATAAAAAGCAATAATTTAAGTTGTTAATACTAATCAAATATTCAAATATTATCCTTAGTTTAATATCTTATTTTCAATATACAATCCTACCTGTCTCTAGTTTATTCAATCATAGCTTTTAATTTTAGTCTATCACTTTTATGCATATTATTATTTTATACATTTCTAGATCAAACAATCCAATTCCTAATTTTTACCTATCATTTTCTTATAACTCATTTATTCCCCAGCAGAACCAGCTGATACAAGTATATTAACTAAAGGTGCTAGAGTAACTAAAATAACTAAAGTATCTTACTAAAAGTAAGTAAAGCAAATAAGGCGAGCAAAATCCCTGTAGAGAGATAAAGAAGAGATAGATCAGGTAAACATGAAAAAGTCTTAGCAGATCATATGTGATTACTCTTATGTGTACAATCCCAGGACAATACTTAGTGGTCTACGAAGGATCTATCCTTTCAGCTTGTATGTGATTAATCATCCTTATTATGTTAACAGAAATTAGGAGAGCTTGGGGATATAAAAAATACTGTTTTCATAAGTAGATAGAAAGCATCGCTCCCAGATTAGATTCTGATTTAGAGACGTTCAGTCATAATCTATGCAGATGGTAGCGTAACCAAAAGGCTATTCAACCAATGGCGATACCAGTGATCTGGACCAACGGTTCCTCTCGTACTGAGTTTTATTACTATGGCGATGCAGTGATCAATACAGTAAAATTAAACTGGCTCACTACGGTCTAAACCCAGCTCACGTTCTCTTTTGACGGATGAACAATACGACACTTGGTGAATTCAGCTTCACAATGATAGGAAGAACCGACATCAATAAATCAAAAGGCAACGTCGCTATGAACTCTTGGCTGCCACAAGCCAGTTATCCCTATGGTAATTTTTCTGACACATCTGGCTTAAAATTCATAAAGGACAAAGGATCGATAGGCCATGGTTTCCCAGTTCATCCTGACACTGAGAGTTTGAACGAAGCCAAATTTTCTCCCTTTGGTCCGTGAGCGGTTTCTGTCCGCTCTGAGCAGGGTGTAGGACACCTGTGTTATCTTTTAACAGATGTGCCACCCCAGTCAAACTCTCTACCTGGCGGTTTCTCCCATCCATTTACATGGCTAGAAAGTTTCTGTATCCGCTCTTGGTAGGGGTCTGAAGCCTGGCTGTTCATAGCGATTGAGCTCCCTAGCAGCTGTGCCTGGAGCACAAAAAAAATATCCCCATTATTCCATAAAAAGAGAACGTCGTTCGTGCAATCGGAAAGAGTTTCCGGTCCAAAAACTCTTTTAGTTGAAATAAATTTAATAGTTCTGCACTTACGTAATAGGAATTATCCCTTTTTATCTATCACTTTAATGATTTTAATGATAATCTTATTGAGATACTTCACATATCCCTTATCCTAAATACAATATAAAGTTAGAGACTGATAATTATCTTTACTTATACTAAATAGTTTTTAATATTCTCTGGTTATTTTATGGAGGAAGGCTTTGCAATTATTAGGCTTTAGTGTAATGATGCTATGGTTTCTACATTTTAACTTTTATTAAAGCTTATAAATATCTTTCAAACATCTCTTACAATTGATTGGCATTCTAACTTGTTAGGCCTTTGAGCTCTTGATGAAACAGTTGTTGACATAATTAAGACTTAGCAGATTGAGATTTTATTTGAATCTAGTAAAAATAAGTTTAATATTATTCACATAGATAACTACTATTTAAACTGAAGGAAATAAAAGTAGCTTAATTAACTATAATAGGCTATTTATTAGTTAAGATATAATTAATAGTTACTTTTAAAATTATACCATTAATGCAAGAAATTTCCCTCTAATTTGTTATTTACTTATACAAACTTAGTTTGCAAACATGTACATAGAAACTGATAAAGAGAAGAGCAAGATTATTTAAAAATAGTACCATATGCTTAGAATTATAATAAATCCTTAAATGCTTTAACTATATCTTACAGATTTTAGAAGCTAAGTATTTAATAACCTCAACATTACAAATATCCAATTAGACTAACCTATCAAATTTATTACCAAGTACTTTATAACCTAGAATTCATGCTTCATTTTATAATGTATACTCCATATATCAAGAGGATAAGTTAGAAGAGATATTTAATTATTGTATTTTCTTATTTGAGATAGAGTAGTAAGAAAGATATTTGAGAGCTTTTAGTAATTTAAAATTAAAAAAACAGATAAGAGGAAACAATGAATGGAAATAGTCTTAGAACTCAGCCTTTAAATCCTTATCTCTATTTTTCTTTATTAGTAGCATTCTATTTGAGATAATAAGAGATTTAATGCTTTTACATAGCAGATAAACTTTCCTCTCTACTTTCCTTAAAATTCTTCATATTCTTTTCGTTTATTAATATCCATAGTGCAAATTTTCTCTACTTTAATTATTTTTATATTCCTTTTCAAATTTTGTTTAAGTTTCCTTAATTAATTTAATCTAGGAAAATATTTAATTGATTTTTTCTATCTTTTTTTGATGTATTCTAAATTTTATCCTTGCTTCTTATCTCATTTTAATATAATTATCAATTTATTACCATCTTTATCTAATTAGATATTTTACTTACTTCACTTACTATTAGAAATGTTTTCTTAGTTTTATTGTTTCTGCTGTAAATAGTATTTTCTCATTTAATTTGCTACAATCCAAATATCGCTTTAGACGCTTCTTGAATGTATTCTGATCATATTTCATAATATACTTCGCTATCTAAAGTTTCAAATTCGCTAATATCTCTTTTTCTCTAATCTTCCTTTGAATCTCTCTTCAACCTTTTATTGCTTTAATATTTGAAAGCTTATCCTTTTAATTTATGGCTTTTTTCCAAATTCTTCCGCAATTTTTAACTTTATTTTGACTGGCTAATAATCTTCTATTAGTCTCTTTTTATAGAATTTTGTGCTGATAATTTTAGGCGCTATATATTGATCTGTTAAGACTTAATCTATATTGAATTTTTCTTTCCCCTTTGTTGTGATAAGGTTGGATCTTTATACTCTAAAAAATAATCTTTCATCAAGTTAAGTAAGTACTAGACTGTATTATTCTGTTCATTCGATAAAAATTGGGGAATATGCGCATTAAAATCCCCTAATATTAGCATTTATAATCCTCTGCTGTTTGCTTCTATTAAGTATTATTATTGATTTTCATAAAAGGTTATTAGTTAATCAGAGTTGGATGTTATAGTGCTATATATGTTTATCAATGCTAGCCAATCATCAAGTGTTAAACCATTTAATCTTCCTCTAAAATAATTCTGCTTGATTGAGATTCGCTATATCTAATACCTTGGTTCGGCTGGTAATTCCATCTTTTATATAAAATGATACTCCTTTGCAGTATTTTGTGCTCAATTTTATAATTGCTCTGAATCCGTATATATAAGATGTTTCAGCAGTTTTATCCACAAATATTTCTTATATCGCCATAATTTCTAACTTCTTTTCATACATAAAATTGTTCAATTCTTATTTGAATTTATTTATTCTGACATTTGCTGTGCCTATGCTTAATTCTGTCTATTTTATTTATTAATATTTCCTTTTTTTTCTTAATCCTCCTACTCTGTATTTTTAGTTACTCTTTTTTAATAGCGTGAAAACCAAATCGTTCTAATGTTTATTATTTTTCCTGTACTTTTTTCTTCAATTTTTTTACTTGATAATATCTTCCTTTCCATTATATATATTTTTCTATCTTTTTTGAGACAGTGTTTTATTTATGCATGCTTTCTTCCTGTCGCTGCTTTCTATCTGTTTCAATTTTTTTGACATATTTCCTATTTTACTTTCTGCTTTTTATAACATTGATAGTTTCGTCTCAGTTTTATTATTTAATTTTGTAGTTAAGTATCTATTAAAATCGAACACTTTTAAAGTAACCTTAGTATTGCTTAAATTTGTTGTTTTTGGTAAAAATTAAAAGTAGCATTTTATTTGAAGGTTAATCTTCTTCAGTTTTCTTCACTTTCTTTTCCTTCTTTATCTATTTCTCTTTATAGCAAAGCATTTTATTCCTGACTTTGAATGCATCAACCTGATTTTTACTTCCTTAGCATTTTTAATTGCTTCCTTTATAGCTTTTTTTCTTAAGCATTAATTTGAGCTGAGCCCTTTTTGGTTACAACTCATACATTTTCAAATTGATGGTTGGCGATAAAACGATACGTTTATGGGATTTCCAGATTGACTCAAGTAAGTGCTTATATCTCATTCGTCTAACTTATCTGGTATATTTTCTTCGTCTTTGATCTTCTTCAATTCTAAATAATTTTTCATTTTCCCATTGGCTCATTTGTATCTTTTACAATTCCGATTTCTGTACATACTATTTTCCTTACTGCTATAGATGGGTTTCTACCTGGCTAAAACTTGAATACATGTTAAATGTTCAATGAATCGGGTAGTTCTTAAAGTTGTAGAATTCCTCTATGTTTCTTTGCTCTGTTAGTATTACAAAATTTCTACATTTCCATGCTAATTGTTATCGAATTGAGAGAGTGTTCCCTTATTTTTGAATCATATAATGATTGTTCCTGTCTGAAGGATTTTCATACTCTCAATATTTTTATCATGTTCTTATTTCAGATATCTGAGAAATGCTTGAACTATTCCATTTTCTTGCCTTTCTGCTGTACTGAGTCTTTGGTTGTAGTAATTTTCTTCTAAAAATCTATTGTAATAGGTACTTCCTACCCTTTTAACAGTTTTTAGCTGCATACTCTCGTCATCATTTTATGGCATTTGCCATTTCCATTAAAAGATTGTACAGAGCTATGGTCAGATTTGATGTTCTAAATTACCTACATTTTTTGATAGGCTACTTAGTTTTAACATTTCTGTCCCTTAATTTAGTGCATTCCTCCTAGTAGTTTAAATATTTTGCGACATAGATATTTTTCTTAAAAATAATATCAAAGATATGTTGTAAAGCTCTTCCGTGCTTTTATTAAAATTAATAAGCAGTCCCGATCCAAGTCTGGTGGCATGCAGAATGTACGATTGCTACTTGATATAATAGTTTAATATTGTAGTATTTAAGTAAATAAAGTAATAATGTAATAATAGATATTTATATACTAATTTTTGATGGTAACTGTTATAAATTAGCTTTTATAGCTTTTGTAGTCTAAATAATAATAAAAATGTAAGCGTTACCAAAATGCTTAATCTGCTTAGAAGATTACAACTTAACTAATGCTCTTCCAACTGTCTTACCTTGTGGACATATTTACTGTGGTTTGTGTTTGAATACTGAGTACTGATTATAAGGCATAATGTAATGTCCTATTTGTTAAAAAGGATTCCATTTTAGATTTGATGATTTACCTTAAGAAAGTGATTTAATAAGAATGATATTTTAAAACTAATAATACATATAAAAGATTTAAGATGCTAGATAGAAATTAAAAGAGATAAGGAGGTAAATTATGGAAAAATCTAAAACCATTACAACCAAATAATCAAACATTAGTAATACTCTCATAATACCACTAACTAATATCATCATCAATCATTAACCAACATTTATCTACCAAAAATAACACTCAAATATTATCTAATTCTACTAATCACTAAAACCAACTATACTCTAATATAACTCATAACCACCTACAATACTAAAGTCTAAATTAACTTACAATCTAATAAGATAAAAACTATAACACAATACTAAGTAACCAAATATTATTTAGACTAATTAACATAAACTAACCTAACACTTTATATAATCTAACTATATTCACTTTTTTAATTGATGGATTTAAAAATTAAGTTTATTTAATATTTAAACAGAGTAATTACGATAAGTCTAAGTTTAAATTATTATTCATGTTGGTAATAAAAGTATAGAATATTAGAATAAGTTATATTTAATTGGAGGAATTAACGAAAATTAAGAGAAAGGAATAAAAGAAACTTGGTAGTTCGATTATGAAGGTAATAGTATAAAACTTAGAGATCTAAATGAGGGAAGAGGTGACTTTGGAATAGCAGCTGCTTAAAAATATGTTTATGTGGTTGGAGGATGAAATAGTAAAAGTTAAATATTATAATCAGTAGAAAAGTTAAAGATAGAAAACTAAAGTAAATGATAAAACTGCTCTTAATTTCCATTCAAAATAGCTGAATCAACTTTAGTAGTAGATAAAGATGAATAAAATATTTATTCTTTTGGAGGGTTAAATTAGAAAGCATAAACTTTAAAAGATATATGAAAATATAACATATAGAATGATATATGAAGTAAGTAAAATTTGAATCTTCCTGAAGCTGTTATTTATCCTATAATTTGTTTAGAGCCTTTTGTCATATTTGGAGGTAATAAGAATTATTTTACGAACGAATATTCAAGAAGAATATATAAAAGAAGCAAAGAATAATGATAATAAAGTCAAATTTTTAAAGATGTCTATGCTTTAACGGAGATGAAAATAAGAAATAACTATGGATATGCTTTTGCTTACGAATAGCCAAGAGTTTCAATAATGAGGATTGATTTAGAAAAATTGAATTATAGAAGTATTAGAAGTAATAACTGATAAACATAATAATAATATCTATATTATTAATAGTATTTATAATAAATATAATTTAATATGTAAAGAAGTAGTTTAAAGATATATAATTAGTTAAATATGTTACTACTTATTAAAATATTTAAAGCGTCTGAAATAAATGAAGAATAATATTTTATCTAAACGTCTTTAAAAATCTATTATTCAAATATTATCATTATTCAAATACAAATATACATCTTATAATATATCAAAGCATATTCAACATAGTCAAAAGAACTATCTTTAAATACATCCTTATATTCAATATATACAAGTACTACTTAGATTACTCTATTTAACTAATCAAATAAAAACTATAACCAAATAGTCATTAAGCTATACCTATATCTAAATACTAATTATGTCATCACTACTATCATCAAGTCAACATCTTCAAACCTAAAATACTTTATTTTCTTTATTTTATTTAAACTAGCTACTATATATTTAAAATATATCTTCTATAGCCAATAATGAAATCAAACCATTATAACCGCTATACTTCGATAAAAACTCAATCATAATAATTTTTTCGAGATTAATATGATAGACCATTAAACTATACTCAGTTACATCCAAATAAAGTTTTTAGAATTGATGTCTAATGGTGAGAAAGACCAAGAAAAATAAGATAAACTAATAAATCAACAGAAAATAAAATATTTTTAATGAGCAATTTTTTGAAGAAAATAAAGAGAATAAAATAAAAAATTTCGTCTAAGAAATAGGAATAATCTATCGATTATAGAGAGACATTTTAAACGTTACAACTCAAGCATAGAAAAATAAAATAACTTTTGCATTAATGGAATTCTTGAGAACTGTTAGAGAGAATTTGGATAATATATAGATTAAGTACGAATAATAGTAACTGGACTTATTCTAACTGTTTTATTTGATTAAGAATAAATTAATAAATTCTCTAACATAAAAAATAATAATATTAAACTTTTTATATTTTAGCAAGAAGAGAAATATAAATTAATACGATAGAATAATAATAACTTCCTAATTCATTTTGGTATAAACAAAAGCTTAGTTCCAACAGAAAAGTAGCTAAAAGCCTTCACAAAAATCAAACAAAAATTTTGCATATGTGTAAAATTAAGTATTTTGGCAATTTGATGATGTATAAATTATCAAAAAATTAGACACGATACTATGAATAAGATGAAAAAGGCAAATAAAATTAATAATCAATCGGGTTGAAAAATAAAAAAAAATAGCAAAATATGTAACAAGAAATAACATGTTGAAATAAAAGATACATAAATATAAATAAGATACTCAAAGAAATGCTAAATAAAGAATAAGAAATTATAAAGATTTCTAGCAAAATATTTATTTCTAAAAAATAAAAATTGCTTAAATAATTATTTAAATTGCACCTGAGATAGATGATAACTGATAGAATAATAAAAGATCATTTAAATGAATAAACGCTGAGATAAAATGGCTTAATTACCTTAGATTTATGGAAAAAACCAAAGTTTAGCATTATAGAAGAAAAAATGCTATTGTAAAAAACCCTTGAACAAAATAAGTTCCAAAAGTAACTGTTATATTTTTTATCACTCCAATCTTTTTAATTAATTGTTTAAATCTCCAATTCGAAAAGATAATCCTTTTAATGAATTACACAATTAATTTAGTTGTTTGCAAGAGATATAGCTTTACTTTTTGATTGTGAATGATTAAATTATTTATAAAAATTTTGTATTCTTATTTTTATCTTTACTATCCTATTTATATTTCATTTTTCATTTAGTTTGTTAAAGCTTTCTAATCAAATTTTTACTTCATTTAATATTAACAATTATTACTTATTTACAAATCTTTCCTTATCAAATTATTAGCCCATCAGATTGAGACAATAATAATTTCAAGATTTGCAACCCTTCGAATCATAGATAACCTAACAATAAGACCTTAATAACTTCTCTTTATCTCAATAATTAGAGCAAATTTTTTAATATTTTCTATAAATAATGAGAGAAGTACATTAATCTAAAAAGTAAAATAACAGCATTCATTTTTTCTTATGTTTGTTTAAATGTTTAGCAATTAATTAAGCAAATAAGCAGCATTTACTTTAAAATTAAGTAATAAATCTAAAATACAGAATTTAGCTTAAAGTCTTATACACTTCTATTTAATTAAGAAAAAAAACAGAAAATAAAATATAAGAAACTAGAAATCTTAATTAATTACACCATGAATAAGTTATAATTAAAGCTAAACACAATCCAATGGAGATTGTGTAATCAAACTTAAATAATAATAAATTCTAAAAAAATTAGATAATAATCAAGTAATAAAAAGAAGATCAATTATATGCTGACTGTGTAGAAAGCTAAGAAACATAAAATAAAGATGTTGGAAATATAAAAAAATAGAAAAAAGGTAAAAAACATAATTTCTTAAAAACCTAACTTAGATTTATTTTGCATTTAAAAGGACACTTAATAAAACAGAAACTTATCCTTAAAAAGCAAATCTTGGTTTAGTTCGGATGGAATAAGGAAATCGCTAAGAGTCAGATAAATCAGGAACTTTATTTTCCTCTAGAAGTGAAAGGTACAATAAATCTTTTGTCTACATAAAAATCAATTAGTTGAATAGTGAGTAAACTACTTGCAGATATTAAATGGAAAAGTCCATATTAATCTTTCTTTTGTGATCACTTGCTCATAACATAATCATAGTTAAATACACTTGAGCCTGTATAAATATTTTGCTTGATTTTGTAAAATACTAAAATATAATTTCTTACATTTATTATGTGGAAATAAAATTCTCTTCCCTTGCAATATCCATCTATTTAGCTTATATAGCTACCATCTGTATTGCAATAATCATGAAATTGGTAACTCGTTTTAACTTTGAGAGAGTGTGTCTGTTGCATTTGGAGGTTAGATAATATTTTTAAATATCTCAACTTTATAATCCTCTATACTTCCTACTTAAATTAGCTTAAATTTCAAGATGTTATATGTCTTGAACTTAATACTAATCATTTACTTTTAGTCTATTTAATTTAAAGAGATCTATCTAAAACTGAATTTAAAGATAGCTCTAAGCAATAAAATTGATATTTTACCTCACTCAAAGTCACTCTATCACCGAACTAGAATCCAATAAGACCATTAAAACTAATTTTTCCAAAGACTACGAGAATTTCTGTAGCTAAGAAATAAAGTAAATCCCTTTTTGTAGATTTAAGGATAATTGACTATGGTCTAAATCCTTTAAGAGTAATCTTCGTTAATAAGTAAGAAAAGCTTAGTGACTCCATATTCTACTATAGTTGATGAATTTGTTTGCTTAGATTCAAGATTCAAGGACTTTTTGGGAATGATTCTGAAAAATTGTTTATAGTTAAATCCTGTTAAAATACTGACTGCTTCATTGTATTAATTAGATTCATTTAAAAATGGAAGATTAGTCCAGTTGTAGTATTATATAAAAGCAAGCAAGCAGTTTTCATTTTCTTAATCAAAGTACAAACTAAGTAGTATTAGTCCATTAGCGTTATAAACTGCTTTAGTCTGAATTAGTTATAGACTTCTGGTCCATTAACTTAGAGATATAAAAACTAATCTGCATTGATTAATTATGTAACATAGTGCTGTCTCATATCTAAAGCCTTTCTTCTATTTAACTGTATTTACTTGGTTAATGTTTTGACAATTTGAAGTAAGGAGAGTGAATTAGGTTTTAAGATAGGAAATATTGTGGGAGTACTTGAATCTATGATTTACATAATAATGAGGATGAAAAGTGGATATATTGATTTTATGATGGTAAATGGAAATTTGCATATAAATATGAAATTAAAAGGTATCTTTGATGATGTTAAATTTTGAAGGCTCTAAGATTAGGTTTTGGTTTAAGAATTTGATGTATAAGTCTAGAGACTTAAAGTCTGTTATGTGTTTTTAAATTTAGGGTTTTAAGTTTGTATTAATGTTTTTTATAGGTACTTATACTTATTGGGTTAAAGTTTGTTACTCCAATTTAAGAGAGTTTATGTTTAATTAAATCTTAATTTTCTACTCATAGTTTAAAGGAGATATATCGAATGAATTTTAGTTACTCAATACGAAGATACGAGGTAAGAATTGCTTCTATTTATTTAATTAGCTTCCCTTTTAATCATATGATTTGCATCATTGTCTTAAACCAGCTATTAGCTCCATAGCTTGTGTTAAATTAAGGATTTAATAAAAGTAAAAATAAGGAGTAGAAGTTTTAGCTTTATAAGAATAATTGGAAGAAGAAAATTAAAGTAGAAGAACTTAAATGTTGGACCTATTTTACAATAACGAATATCTAATTATACTCTTTTAATTCTTATTGGCTAAGGCTCAAAGAAGGGGAATATTCATCTTTAACCTTTCTAAAAGATTTATTTATTTAAACAAGTTTTTTAAATGAAATTGATCAATTGAAGTTAATTAAGTACCTGCACTATAATAATATCTCTTACTTTTTTATGGATGGTTTCTTTCGCTTTATATAGAGAATATTTACTTTTTTCCACTTTAGATTAAACTAGTAGAAAGATATTAAGGAACTATAATCTGAAATCAGTTTGTCTATCATAGCAAGAAAAATAAAAGCTGAATGCTTTTGTGAGTCTTTTTTTGATTGGCACAAGTAATTTGTAACAGTTTTAGAAATAAAGATATCTTACTCTTGAACTAGTTTCTATGCTTGTTTTAATCCAAGATAATAATTAAGATATTGACTGAAGCATAATACCTAGTTGAGAAGCTGACCTATTTACATAATTCTATAAAAAAGCTTTAATCTTCTGTACAAATCTTAATTTAATTTCCAGTTATAAGCCTTAAGCTTTTGAAAATTATTGAAAAAACATCTAACAATATAATTCGCTATTGCTATTATTATAATATGGAAATATTAATAAAATATAAGCATTAAACTAATATCTATTTTAACAAATTTTATCATTTTATTAATTTTACATTGATTCCATTCAAAAAAGCACTTTAATTTTAATTTATTCTATAATTAATAAAAATCTATAACTTTTATTTTAGTTTAGAAAATGGATTAACAAAGTTGTTAAAATAATTTGATTCTTAGAAAAGAATTCCTAAGATAATTTAATGTAGCTAAAATAATTAAGTATGTCTTACAACCAAAAATAATATTAGAGTGTAATTACAAAATAATATAGGAAAAATAGAAGAATAATTTAAAATTTAAGTAATTTAGTACAAAATTTATAAAAAGCAATATATTTACCATCATAAACTAGATAATAACAAAAAGAAAGAGTAATATTGTTAAATATAATTATAACTAAATAGAAATACGTGCGAATAAAGTAAATAATTTAGAAATATAATAATATTATTTTATTTAAAGGTTTAAAAAAGGATTTTTATTTCCCCAGGATTTCCAACTTGTTTGAAGCGGCCCAGATTTTTTTGACATATTTGGTTTCCACGGTCTTTTTGGTAAAGAAGATTATCCAGAAACTTATTCTTCGTATGAGATTCCTCAACAACATTTTCTTTTATGCACTCCTGGTTTGATAAGATAGATTTTTGTTAATGCTTTTGCTTCCTCATATTTTTGTAGTTTTTTAATTTTTTAACTGTTTTTAATTAAATGTCAGCTTGATTGACAATATCAATATTCTTCCTGCTAATTGTTCTCTTTGTTTTTTTCCTAATTGCTTTACAATATCTTCAATTTTTTTTATAATGGTATCTTAATCTTTATTAATCTCTTATTAATCCTGACTATAAGGATCTGGTACGTGTGATAATTAATTTTAGTTAGCTTCTATTTCAATTTTTGCATATTGAGATGGTGGAAGTTAAGTCTGAGATCAGATTTATCCTCGCGTAATATAATTTTTTTAGTACTAAATCTTTAAGTTAATCGATTTCAATGTTTGTTGGTTGTAATTGGTTAATATTTCTCTTATCTAATTTGAAAGATTAAAGATTGCTTCTTCTTGTTTAACTATGACTTATTCTAGGTTTTCAATTTTCTCCATTTCTAGATTAGAATATTCGGGATTTTCCATGAACTTGCCTTAAGAAGGATATGAAGAGCTTGATTAATCGATAACCTACAGTTTTATTTTCAGATCTTAAGGAATTTTCTTCTAGCCCTCTTGATTTCTCCTTTTCATGATGTCGTCCAATGCAAAATTCCATTTTTTTACTTATATTACTATTCTTATAGGTAATCCTTTAATTAGGTTATATTACATCTTCATATTTAACTTTATTTATTAAATGTTTTTTAATAAATGGTTAACAATACAATACTTCTTAAATAAACACTTATTTGTTTGTTTTAGTTACTAATAAAGACTAATTTTATTAAAGATAATTTAAAGGAAAATTAATTAATTAAATATTATACATTTTATTAATAATTTATAATATATTTAATAAGTTAGTAGCTTATTATTTTAAACTTTATTTTAACTTCTCAAAACTAAATTTTCCTTATTAGCTAGTATTTTTCTACTCTAAATAAATAGCTTTAGTTTAAGATTGTACATCCTAAATCAAATTTTTTTGTTAATTAAGCTATTCTTTTTTTTGATTCTTTTCAAATGTTTAAACCTTTTAAAAAATTCTCTTATTTTGCTTGTTAAAATAAAACTTAAATCTTCAATTTTATTTAGAATAATCTAACTGTTCCAACCCTTCTTCTATATTTCTTGTATTATGATTAAAGCTTGATTTTAATAATTAAACCCTTAAATTGTAAATTAAAAGTTTTAATAGTTATTACTTTCTCTCAACTTACTATTTTCCACTTCCTCACAGTATTATCATATCCTCCTGATACTATTCATTTGTTGTCCTTACTCAATGCTATAGAATTTACATAATGTTCATGGCCTTAAAGAGTCAATATGCACTCACCTGTACTAAAGTTCCATAACTTGATTGATTTGTCCCATGATCCAGAAATTATAACACTTGAAGTATTACTAAGTTGAATACTTGATACAGTATTTGAATGCCCTTGAAGAGTTCGAAGCAGCTGACCAGTTGTAAAATCCCATATATTGATCGTTTAATCATAACTTCCTGATACGATTTAGTTCTGGTCATTTGATATCATTACAGAAAATACAGAATCTGTATGTCCCTACAAAGTACTCTTATGCTAACCAGTTATAAAATCCCATTTATTGATCGTCTAATCATAACTTCCCGATATAATTCATTTCTGGTCACTTGATATCACTACAGAATATACACCATTCTTATGTCCCTACAAAGTACATTTCAACTAACTAGTTGTTAAGTCCCATATCTTTATCGTACCATCATAACATCCTGATACGATTCATTTTTGGTTTCTTGAAATCGCTACAGATAACACAGGATTTGTATGTCTCTTCAAAGTACTCTTACACTAGCCAGTTGCAAAGTCCCAAATCTTTATCGTATTATCACTACTTCCCGATACGATTCATTACTGGTTAGTTGATATCACTACAGATAATACAGGTCCAGTATGTCCTTGTAATATTTTATCTAAATATTAAAGATTTACCTTTAGTTTTGTCGTAGTTGATTATATTTTCGAGTTTTTTAAAGCACAGATTGGGTAGAATTTCATATTTAAAAACAAGAAGAGGTATTTTGCCTAGAGTGCTATTTCGTTATTTTAAAAGCTTTCTTAAAAGGATACTCTTAATAAATTTTACTTCTTTATTCTCCATTTTAACTTTATAATTTACTTTAGCAATTGTTAAATTATAGCAACTCATCTAATGAAAATAATCCCCTAATTAATTCAGAACAATTAAGTATTAAAACTATTAATCTATTAATTATGCTTATAAGTACATTATTATTAAGGGTTATTTTAATACTTAAATCCTTTTAAATTATTTAAATATAAAAATATCTTAATTTTCACTTTATTTTTCATATTAGAGAAATTAAATATAATGCTTATCAATTTAGATTTTAATCTTTAGCTATAAATAAAACTTCTTAGCCTTTATTTAAAGAGATCTATGAGTTGTTCATTGAATAATTGAAAAGATGGTGAGATCAGAATGACCTTAGTGACTAAACTTTCTGGTTTTATGGCTAGGAACAAATTCCTTTCCTGTCGCTGAGAATTCCTTGGTTAGAGTCATTTTCTGAAGGGAACGCTGTCTTTGAGATTATCCACACTTGGTAAGGGGCTTGAAGCCTGGCTGCTCATAGCGATGAAGCTACCTAGCAGCTGTGTCTTGAGCATAGCAGGATATCCCCGTTATTCCATAAAAAGAAAATGTTGGGTCGTGCAATCAGAAAGTAGTTTCCGGTTCATTGACTCTTTTAGTTGAAACTAATTAATAAGTTGTTCATTAAAAAAATGTATATAGATTAAAAATAACTATTAAATGATGAAATTTTCTATACAATAATCAATTTTAATCTCAAGAAAAGAGCTTAAAAAAATGATGATCAAAACACTTTTACTTTAATTAGTTCTTATAGTTACTATTTAAAAATTTTAAAACTTAATTGTTGTTTATTTAGATTTTTATATAAAATGGATCTTTAATCTTTACTTTAAACTAGTTTTATTCTTGGTTAAATTTCGAATATGATTGCTAATATAGTCAGTATTTTTTAATAAGTCTTTTTAGATTAGCTACCGACAATTTGTTAATAATTCAAAAATTAATAGGCGATTTTTTTCATTTTTTATCCGATCTTTTTCCCTGTAATGTATTTTTCTTTTTCATTCTTTAGATTAGTTTTTTATTTGATCTAACATACTTTAGAGCTTTTAATAATCTTTATTCTTAGTTTCAAATATCTCAACATTCTGATCATTACTTTATCTTCAGATGAAGAGATTAATTCTTCTTATTGCTATTGAATTTTCTGCATTTCTTTCTCCTCTTTTTTCCTTAAATTTCTAAGTTTAATCTTTGTAATAGGAGCAAGTTTATTCCATTTTTTAGTTTTATTATTTTGCATTACATATTATATTAAATAAGAAAATCTAACAAATACTAAAACTGATTAAAATGGGGAAAAAATCAGGAATCTAAACCTTAAATTCTAACCTAAAGATCAATCTTAAGTCTTAGTTAACTAACAAGAACCAAGAATTTAAAAAAGATAAATCTACTCCTGTTAGGGATTGGGAAATACTGAACTTCCTAACAAACTTAAAAAGCTTGAGAAACCCCATTAGCAGGGCATTATTTAGCTATATTCTTTAATTGAGAAAATTAATACAGAAATTTAAACTCTGAAAGCAGAAAACTTAAATCTTAAGCTTCTTTTGTAAAATTAAAGAAGGAAGATAAAAGCTAGATAAGTTAATTTTTGCTTTAAATTGAAGCCTTAGCTTCCAAATTTGTATTGATAGAAAAAACTTAGCAGCAAATCGTAGAAAATTGAAGAAGAAGTCTAATTACAAATTAAAAAGCACTAACCTCAAAGAGATAAAATGGAAATAGAATAAAAAAGGCAATCACAATAAAAAATTTACTTCAAACCCTTTCTAAAGCGTTGCTATTGTTGTCAAAAGATTGGACATTAATGGAGATAATGTCTAAAGCGAAGAATAGTGTTTGAGCAGCTCCGAAAAGAATTTGGAACATCAAGGAGACTAAATTAAAACTGCTTTAGAGGTATTTATAAAAAGAAGCCAGTATTAGTAGAATCAAGTTGAACATTAATCAAACAGGATCTTGGCAACTAATATTAGCTTAATAAACAATTTCAAAAGAACATCGATGATCTTAGGATTTATTTAGAGAAGCTGGAGAAAAATTGCAAGAAGATGGAAGAACAATTCTATTAGGTTATAAAAGAGAAAGAAGATTTATCTCAGTTTGAAATTGATTCAGATGAAGATATATACAGTTGAGCGAAGTATTTAAAAACTTTTATATTCTTTAATTTTAGGAAGCGTTTCCTCTAATTAAAGATGAAAGTATCTCTTTTGGTTAAAATTAATTAATTAATAATATTCAGATAAATTTAAATAAAAGCAATGCAAATATATTAAGAGGATTTTAAAGAAATTCTTCAAATATATTAGATAGAATTTAAATATTAAATAAATGGATGTCGGCTGCTTTCAGAAGAACTAGTAGATAGACTGGTGCATTATATACTCATTGTGAGTAGTCTCGCACTAGATGCAACCACGAGGAAGGGTGGGTAAGCTTGGCAGAGAAAAATGCTAACTTGCCCGAGTGTTCTCGTTAGCAATATGAAAGCTTGACTGACGCACTACTAATGACTTAATTACTAATTCTTATTTAGATTTTATTCAAGAAGACTAGAGCATTTTATTCAAAAATCGAGAATAATCTTTAATAAGCAGGTCCCCATTTAGAGAAGCTGGCGTGACTCATGGATGACTAGAATTTTAGCAAGAAGTATAAAAACATTTTTTAAAATTAAATATTAATATTGAAAGAGCTGCTCGCCAACGAAGTGTTATGAGATCTATAATCATCTTTATTAATTATAAATTTTTTATTAATAAGTAGTTTAAAAAGCTAGACAAAACACCAAATTTTATATACCAATATGAAAAAATATTATAATTTACATTAGATTTAAAAACATTTTCTATGCCTTATTTTAAAAGTTTCTAGAATAGAGATATTATAAATATAACATTCAAATGCATATAATGTGATTGGTTGATATTATATACAAGAGAGAGTGGAAAACGTTTATAAAAGTTTTAAAATATAGAATTTATAGGGGTTTCATATTTAGTGACTGAACAAAAGATTCTGGGTTATTAAAACTTTCTGTAATTGGTTTCAAATTCCACCACTTCGTAACGCAAAAATATTATCTTCTGAGTTCATAAAGATATTGAAAGGTATAAAAATTCAAATAAAACCAATAGAAAATTTAATTATAAATGCCTAAATAAACATAGACATAAGTTTAAATAAAGCCTGATTTTAATTCGAAAAAGCTTTATAAAAGAAACGAAAAAAACGATAAAAAATAGAGCATTCATTAAGAGACTGAATCAAAATAAATATAAACAAAAAATTTTGGTTTTATAAGGAAATCAAAGTTTAATAGTTTAAATTTTAAAAATTTGCAAAACTCTTACAAGTTACTTTAAAGATCAATATCCTTAGAGTAATAAAAAAATTTCAATTAGTAAATTTATTGCTTTAAATCTCAAAAATTTTAAAGCAAAAATTATTAATTTTAATATTCTTAAAGAGTAGATTTTCTAGCTAAAACTAAAAGAATTAAAAATTTAAATTAGTATTAAATAAAGATTTGAAAAAGTAGATTTAAAGCTAAGTATTATTTAAAAAAATAAAATGTGTTCAGAGTGTAAATGAGAATCTAAGTAGAAGCATCTTCACAGATAGTTACTAAAAAGCAAATCAGAATTCTTTTTTGCAACAGTGAATGAATAAATTAACTAAGTTTAAAGTATAAAAATAGGATAATGTAATAATCAAGTTGGCCATGTGGAATCGATTCATTTAATAAAATTAAAATATTATAAAAAAGCCTAGCAGAATAGAAGTAGGAGCTATTAATAATTGATGAAGTATAGATTATAAACAAAACTTCAGTTATGATCTTTTAATTTCAAGTTTATCTTTTTTCAAGTTTTAAACATTCTTTTTGCATCATCTACCACTATAAATTTCATAAACTTAAAATTCTCAAATCTATAAAAAATAAAAACTTACAGAAGCATTCCATGATATGATAAAATTTAATCTTTCTTGAATAAATTCTAGAATCCTGGTTATTAAAAAGCTTAACTTTATAAATTATTCACTTATTTCCTTTTTGGTTTTATATAAGTATGTCTATGCTATTTGCTTACACAAATATTTAATAATTAGCAAGCCTTATCATAGGAACTTTAAAAAGACTGAAATAGTAGCTTAATGTCTTAAATTTATATTTAAAAGGTTGTATAAGATACTTATAAAACGTTAATGGAAGGAGTTAATTATAGAATATGATTGTATGTGATCTTATAATACCAAGCTTTATCTTTATCAATAAAGTTAATAGTAAGATAAGATTAGATTGCTTTAAAATATCTAATAATTAGCATCTTAGTTTTTTAATTTTAAGCTGATAAAAAGCAAACATATTTTGTGATTTTTCTATAGTCATGGATAAATAAATCTTTCACAAAGAAGTTATTAAATATAAGAATAAAGTTTAGATCGTAAAGCATTTTGATAAGTTTACCTTAAAATATTAAGATGCTCTATGAAACCAAGCTAGCAAGCAACTTAGTAAATGATTGCTATAATATTTTTTATTTATTTTTAGCTTTAAATAAATTATTTCCCTAGTGATTTTATTTAAATGTATAGAACTTAAATTCAGTTTAGTTGAAGAAAGCAATCACTTAAAATGTAAATAAGGAAATAAAATGTAAAAATAGAAAATAATTATATACATTAGAGACAAATAAAGAAGTGTTAAATTGCTATATACTTAAATAACTGTGATGATGAATTATTAAAAATCTAGATTCTGATTTATAACTGAATGATTATACTTTTACATTCTGCTTTTTCATTTTTTCTCTAAATATAATACTTTTTTCCTTCGAGTTATAAAACTTAACTTTTGAAAGCATCAAATCTAAATAATCGAACCAATATTTCATTCTCTTTATTTAAATAAATTTCCCAAAATTTTAGCAAATTTCTGGTAGAGAAGCAAAGAATTCTTAAAAATATTGACTTAAAACTTTAAAATACGTTTAGTATAGCGATATAAGACAATTTTAGCAGTTTGGCTAAACTTAAAGGACAGTCATAGATTTCTTTAGCCATAAAGATCATCAATTTAAATCCTCTTTATTTATCGTTATTCTTTTATTATATATCTTTAAGCTTCTTAGAATAGAAGATCTTACAAGAAAGTTAATTTTAATCTTTCAATTGTTTGGAAACATTTGATTAAATATTTGAATATTTTAGCTTTATAAAGAAAAGCTCTAGATTAAAATAGTAGATGAAGTTGTAATGTTTTTAAATCTGAATATCTTATATTTCCTAGCAAATGAATGGTATTTCTTTGAGAAAGCTAAAACTATTTTTTAAGCTAGAATATAAATGAATCTATCTTCACTAAATGTTAATTTTTTATGAGTAATCTTTCGTAATATAAGCATTTTGCATGCATTGTTAACTATTATTTAGTAAAAGAAATGATTCCCACATATATTATTCCAACTGCTTTAAAACTCACTTCTTTTTATTCCAATTATCCGTTTTATTATACTCCCTTTAAGTTGTAAAAATGGAATCTAAAAGAAATAATTAAAAAACAATGCTCATTCCTTTTGTCTGAGAATGCTTTTGCAAATATCTCAAATCCTTCATACAATTTGACATCTTTAGTACCTGTTGACTAAATTTTCGACTTTTTCCTTTCAATTGATTTAATTTTAGTTTATCCTTAAGGAATTATAGTTAATTTAAAAGAAAATCTAAATAAAGAAAAATTTTAGATCTTTACTTCAACAACAGAAAGAGGCTTTAAAGAAAGGAAATATTTTCTAACAAAACCAATTCAAGTAAAGTTAATCTTAATTATAAGATTACTTAGTGTGAATAAAGATTTAACAATAGAATGTAAATTTTCTTTATTTTCTAAATAAATAAATTCTTATTTTAAAAATGTAGGTAATTCTAATTATCTTAATATGTCTCTAGAAAGTGAACTCTTAATATTACTAACTCATTGATTCAACTACTGCTAAATAGTTCACTGGCACTGCAATTACTGTTACTTTTGCATACTTTTCTTATGACCCTAGTGTAAATTCACAGAATTAGTGAGCTGTAACTGGCTGATTAAAAATAAAATGTGCCAAATAATATAATACTATAATATAATTTCAAACTGGAAGCACCAAAATGAGCTTTTGAGCATGGTAAGAGTCAAAATAAAATTGAATTGTTTGAAATTTACCAGGCTCAAACAAATATTATGAAGAAAGAACCAATAGTCTAGGATGTAGTAATTGATAATTCCATCTTATTCAAATGACTAATTAACCGAAATTATCATGATGTAATAGTATAGAATACTATAAATAAACTACTTTCAGCTGTGATACTGTAGCTTAAGAATCAGGTTGAATTAATTTAGATTCATCATCTTTCATGAAAATTGGAAAGGACGATTAATGATCAGATAGTCCTTTTGATGGATGAATGATAGATTTAAGATTTTGAGGATATAACAAATGATTTACTAATTAAGAGTTTAGCGATCTTGCTTAATAAAGTCCTTGTGTTCTAAGTTGCTCTTAGGGTTATTGTACTTCTCCTTTAACAGATTCCTGTATTAATGATTGTGATCCAAATTGTTTAACATGTTCGATTACTGGACCTAATTCTTGCTGAACTTGTAGAGCAAATTAATATTTAGATGAAATCATCTATACTTGCAAGTGTAACTCTGATTCTTGAAGTACAAATTCTAATCCCTTTACTTGTTAATAGTGCCAATAAACCATGAATAAATGCTAAACTTGCTCTGATGGTTCAACTTGTTTATCATGCTAATCACCTTATTATCTTAGGCTTGATGGAACTTGCTAAACTGATTGTAGTTCAAGTCAATAAGATAAGAACGGAGATCATTAATGTGAATTATGTAATTAAGCCCTTCCTAACTGTCTTGATTGTAATTTAGCTGGAACAGTATGTAACTAATGCTAAACAGGATATTACATTTAAGACAACACATGTTACCTATGTTCATCTTATCTTAATGATTGTGGAGCTTGTTCTGATAAATTTACTTGCACTAAATGTTCAACTAAATATCTTTACTCTGGCCAATGCTAAAATACATGCCCTTCTACTTAATAGGATACGAACGGAGTTCGAATTTGTAAGGCATGCTCATTAATCTTAATGAATTGCTTAGAGTGTACATTGAATGGTTTGTAATGTACAATATGTATCGACGGATACTATGTAGGAACGGATTTCCAATGTCATTAATGTTAAGACACTAATTGCTAAACTTGCTTAAATAAAGGAAATGTTTGTAATGTCTGCTTTAATCCATGAAAATTAGAAGAATCTATAAGCAAATGTTCTAGTAACTGTCCTATTACAGAATAAGACAAAGACAGAGATTTAAAATGCAAGCTTTGTAGTGCTGTACTTAGCAATTGTATTGAATGCACCGAAGATGGACTCAAGTGCTCTGTCTGTAAGTAAAACAATGCGCTTGAAGCAGACAATTTTTGCTATCCTTGTAGTTCAATCGATACAAATTGTATAAGCTGCTCTGATAAAAATACATGTACAGAATGTAATTATCCTTTTAAACTTTCATAAAAAAGATGCATAGATAGATGTCCTATTACAGAGTAAGACAAAGACAGAGATAGAAAATGCAAGCTTTGCAGTGCTGTACTTAGTAATTGTATTGAATGTACTGAAGACGGACTTAAGTGCTCTGTCTGTAGTTAAAACAGTGTGCTCGAATAAGATGGGTTGTGCTATCTTTGTAGTTCAATTGATATTAACTGTATAAATTGCTCTGACAAAACTACTTGCATAGAATGTAAAACTCCTTATAAACTTTCGCAAAACAAATGCATAAACAGCTGTCCTATTACAGAGTAAGACAGTAATAATGATGGAGTTTGTAAAAGTTGTAGTTAAGAACTTAATAATTGCCTCTAGTGTAGTTAAGATGGAATCGTATGTTTAAATTGTGAAAGAGGGTTTTATATTAATAGTCAAGATTAATGTGAGATATGCTCTCAGAATATTTAGAATTGTAGCAATTGCTCTTTAAATGGATCAGTATGCTTCAACTGCTTTTCACCTTTTAAACTTTAAAGTAATTTATGTGTAGATGAGTGCTTTAAGCATTATTATTACGATGCTTAAAATATCTGCTTGCTTTGCAATAAAAAGCTAACTTAAAACGAATGCAAAGACAAATGCTCATAGTTTGAATAAGACACAGACAAAGATAATGTTTGTCATCCTTGCAATCTAACTATCGACAATTGTTAGAAATGTCATGAAAGTAATGATAAGCTTATTTGTGATGCTTGCTATACTAATTATGAACTAGGAGAAAATACATGCTTTTTATGCAGCGAAATACACTAAGACTGTACCAAATGTAAATAGAAAGGCATTTGTCTAGAATGTAGAAGTCTTATGCTTTCTAATAATACATGCTAAACTTAGTGTGATGATACAGAGCAAGATTATGATAATAATTAAGTTTGTTTACCTTGCAGTTAAGAAATATGAAATTGCAGTAAGTGTGATAAAATTGAAAGATAATGCCTTGATTGCTAAAATGGATTTTACTTAGATACTAAAAAAACTTGTAAATCTTGCTAAGAAATACATTATAACTGTATTTACTGCGAAGATAAAGACAAATGCTTAAAATGTGAAAATCATAAATTATCCTAGAACACATGTGTTCAGAAGTGTCCTGCTACAGAATAAGATTAGTGAAGCTTAGGAATATGTGAACCTTGCGATAAAGCTATAGAAAATTGCAAAGAATGCTCAGAAAATGGAACTGTTTGCTTAAAATGTTCTTAGCATTTTATCGTTTCAGAGAACTATACGTGCGAGAAAATGATGGAAGAAAATGAAGAAAATGAAGAAAATGAAGAAAATGAAGAAAATGAAGAAAATGAAGAAAATGAAGAAAATGAAGAAAATGAAGAAAATGAAGAAAATGAAGAAAATGAAGAAAATGAAGAAAATGAAGAAAATGAAGAAAATGAAGAAAATGAAGAAAATGAAGAAAATGAAGAAAATGAAGAAAATGAAGAAAATGAAGAAACATCACTAGAAATTTTTAATATAACAGATCAGTAAAGAAAAATAATAAATTAAATCTCATAAATAAAAAATGGAGCCATAATTGGAATTGGTACAGTTTCTACTGTTAGTTTGATTATAGCATAAGGAAACTCTCTAGGATACTGATTTTAACTTATGATAATGACTGAAATATTTTAAGCAAACGCTTATATTCAAGTTAACAAGCCAGCAATTTTATTGGCTTTCTATTTTGAGCAAAACTAAAATATCGTCAAAAATTGACAGAAAAATTTAGATTTCAACAATAGTAAATAAGCAGTTAAAGATGAAGAATGAAGAGTCTTAGGATATACCAGCTACGGCTTTCTAGAAAATTCATTGTTATATTAACTATTTATTCTTTCCATTTTATTCCTAGATATATCACTGAGTCAGATATAAAAGTTTGCTTGTACTAAGATTCTTTCTAACATAAGACTTAAATATTTACATTACCGACTTCCCTTAACTTTTTATTTACTAAGCAACCTTCAGATATCTTATTCATCTCTTCTTCAAATTGTGTATTCAAACTTTGATGATGGATTGTGCACATTGAATACACTTGCCGCTATCTTTTGATTGGTAATTTTTTACTTTATATAGGTGTTGCAATTTTATTTGATAATTAGGTTTCTCCTTATCATAAAGAGGTTTTTTGACTTAAAAAAATAGGTGAAACCTGAAGTTCAAGACAAAGAGGAAAATAAAGAAGAATACATTCAAAAGTATTTTTCTTTATTTGACGAGTTAAAGTAAGAGAAGAAAGCCTTACTATTCTACCCCTTGTTCTTACTTAGAAGATTACTATTTTCCATTATCTTGATAAGCTTCAAAGAATCACCTTTACCTCAGATCATTTTGTGCAATGCCTTAAGTTTTTTGATGCTTATATATATCCTAAAAAGTAAGCCTTTTGAATCTAAATTGCTTAATATAGTCCAAGTTTTGCATGAGATATGATTAATCACTTTACTGTCCTTCAATTTCTATTTCTATTAGCTTGATTAAGACTAAACTCTAAGAAATCTAACTTCAGTGGAATCCTAAACATCACAGAAGTTAGGTTTAAGTATTATAGTGATATCGAGTATAATAACGTTTGCTGGTATACTTTTCAGAGTTATAGTTTTGATTAGAGACATAGTGAAGGAAATAAGACAATAGAAGAACTAAAGCATTTCATCAAATAAGATTTCATAGTGGAGCACTATAGTTTTCGAAACTACAATGTGAAAACCATAAAACTTGAGAAAAAATAAAGATACATAATAGGCAAGAATGTAAGATTCGGATCACTCTGATCGTATTTTTGACTTGAAGAGATAGAATTCTTACCAGGAAACTAGTTCTAGATATTTTAGAAGCAAGAAAAAGAATAAAAAATAACTAAAGATTGATATAGACAATAGCATGGTAATTTATTTAAGTATATAGGAGTGTGACGATAGATAAAGCAGCTAAATAAAGATAGAAGAAAATAGATATTCAAGAGATGAAACTTAGTTTTCTTTAGAAATCTTACGAGAGAAGTAAATACCTGGACGAAGGAAGATACAAAATAAGAAATTTAATTTTGAGAGCAAGAAGTAAATACTCTAAGAAAACTAGACTGATTAATAAGATAAAAGCCAGTAGTCTGGAAAAAAATCGTAGGAAAATGTAAAAACAAAGAGAAACAAAAAATTCATCTTTCCAAATGAGAAGCACAATAATTAAAAATGAGCAACTTGAGTAATAGTAACTCAATTATATTTAAATTATTTTCTATAGATGAAGATAAAGATAATAATTATCTAACAATACCTCTAATTTCTCTATTAATAAACTAACATTATTTCTCATATATTAAGTTATGAAATTCAGGTTTAAAGGGATAAAAGTGTTAAATGCATACTAAATAGTTAACTAAAAGAAAGAGAAATTAATAGTAATAAGTGACTAATAATTTTTACATAACTAAGCAACTTTATTTTTGATGTAGGAAGTATGTATGAAGATAAAAAATCAACTTGCTTTTCTTTCCCTTAGATGATTTAAAATTCTTAATATAACAAATTATAAAAAGAAAACTTTATATATTTAAGATTTACTAGGTAATCGCGAAAGTGAACTTTTAAAGATGATTGCTTTTGTTAACTATTTTTAAGATAAAGAAGGCCTTTAATTACAAAGACATATCTCCTTACATTTTATTTTCTTTATAAGTAAAATAAAATAACTTAACTGATTTAAAGGCTTGATGGTTGTAAATCTTAATACCAAAATTAAGAAATTAAATTCAAAATTCGACTTTTAAGCTTATTTAATCCTAGTCTAAAATTAAAGTAGCTAGATGTGTATCCTAGCTTTAAATGAATAAATACGAAAGTTAATAAAATCTTTATTTGTAAATTGATCTAAGCAATAGAGAGAAAATAAATATGACTTATAGTAGTTCAAAAGTCAGAAAAATGCCAGATTAACTAATTAAATAGATAAGCTAGTTCTTATTAAAATAAAATAGCTTTTTAAAGGGATTTAAGTAGAATCAACATTTATCTAGCAATTATAAGGAAAAATCGAAAGATTAAGAATTAAGAAAAAGTTATCAAAAAGAAACAAAAAATTGTGTAGAATTTTAGTTTCCATTCCAAATGAAAAGCAGGAAATTAGCACTTAATAAAAATAAAGAGAAGATAAATAGGGAAGAAAAATCAGATTCGTGAATAAAATAGATTCTATGTAGAAGTTGGAAAATTCCTATTTTACGAAAATTTAAGCTTCAAACATTTAGCAATTAAAATTTCAATACAAGCAAGCAATAGTTTTTGTAATCTATTAAAGGAGTTTTGATACCTATAATAAAGAAAAGTCTAATAGAAATTGCTGAAGCATTTTTCTTTAAGAAATATAGAAGCTTGTAGTTTTGTAATCTTCGTGATGCTAATGATAAGGAATGCATCATTATCAGATTATCTTAGTATTTTATTTTTGTTTTAACTCGCATCTTATTCATCATTTCTTTTTTAATTATCTCAAAATTTGATGTAAAGTGATGTAAAACCATCTTATTGGAACTTACTTTTATTAGTTCTAATCTCTTCTAATATTGTAAGTAGATTACTACTCATCTTTTTCTTTTCCATTAATCCCTATTTTTATATAGGAGATATGATTTATTCTCAATTTTCCAATGAATGAAAGTTTAGAGTAAACTTAAAATTATTTTTCATTATTTGACGAGTTTGAATTCTCAGTTCATATTTAAATAGTTTTAAGCCAAATACTTCTGTATAGAAATACCTACACTCATCATAGAGATAAAAAGTAGAACCTTTTATTTTATCACAAATGTAGACTAATAGCTGTAATTGTTAATTACTCTATTTTCCTTTTTTTACACTATTATTCACTAAACGACAACTATATCAAGATCACATTATTTAATTAAGTTATTTTATCATCATTATTAGAAAGAGTTTTAGTGTGGCGTTAATGATAAAAGAAACCATAAATTTAGCAAAAAAGAAAAAGCAGAAAAGAGAGTAAGAAT
This sequence comes from Loxodes magnus, assembly GCA_946699065.1. Lineage (NCBI taxonomy): Eukaryota > Ciliophora > Karyorelictea > Loxodida > Loxodidae > Loxodes > Loxodes magnus. The sequence continues at coordinate 114,801 of CAMPDV010000906.1, forward strand.
ATAAGCAAATTTTCATTTAAAGTGCAAATAATTTGTAAAAACACAATTAAAAGTGAGAAACTTAAGGGAGTTATAAGATTTAGCACTAGCAAAATGTAAAAAATAACTTGTACTTAGCATCTATTTTAATTTGAAGAATTAAGCTCCTAACTTATATCAAAATTTCATCTACTTTAGTATGTAAAAATGTGAAAGTAACTACATAGTTAAACATGCAATTTTTAGGTGCTTATTAGTTTTATTTTGTAGATAATAATAAATAAAAAACACAAAAGAAGTAGAAAAAAAAGAAAGTACTATAAGAAATGAAATTTAACTTTCTCAAAACTAAAAGAAAAGCAAAAAGATTTTTTAATTTTTTTAGAGGGAAAAACAGAAAGAAAATAGAAAAGATGGGAATAATAATTTAGAGTTTTATTTAACAAAGACATACTGTAATGTAATTTTTTATATTAAGATAAAAAATCAATTAAGTATTTGTTTATATTTCGTTAATATCAGAGGCGAATCCTTAATAAAAAAATAAAAAACAATTTTCATAATATAAAGATAAATTTTATCCTAATTCTTGAATGCTCGCAAAATTAAAAAAGATTATATTCTCTTTAATTAAGAATTTTTATTTGCTTTTTTTAGTTTCTAAAAGATATTTACTCTTTATCACTAAATATATATCTAATCTTATTCGATATTTAACTAATTAATAGCTGAAATATTAAATTAATTTCTTTTTTCACCATTTATCAAATTAGCTAGCTTAGTTATTATAAATTTAAATCATTTTTACATGTTCGCCTCATATATATAGATAAGCCCTATTAAGTGTTTCAAGCATTTTAGTATTTACAGCCTATTTAAAATATTTTCATTTCCTTACCAAAATTAAGATATCTAAACTAACTAAGAACTTTTGGAAATATACTTAGCCTTCCAACTATTTTCTTATTCTTATTTATCTTTTAACCTATGATAATGTCATTTCATGTCTTTTTATTATTTCTACATAATCAAATAACTTTAAATTTTCTTTATAGTAACTATATAATTTATTAAGAATTAAGTCCATTTTATTTGTTTTCAATTTTAGCTTCTATTAATAGATAGATATTGTACTATGGACATAACTCAAACAATCTAAACTAAGAAATTAATCTCAATCATTTTGCTCATCTGCTTAGCGAAATCTTTTTTCCAAAAGGCCAATTTAATGTAATAAAAAGGATGCTTTTTACTATTTAGATTTATCTGGGAGAAATAAATGGAAAATTTCCCGAATGATGTTTTTTTTATTAATATTAGTTAAATTCTAAAAATGTTTGAAATGCTATGAGTTTAAGTATATTTCAGAAGAAATTTTCTATTGAAAATTTTAAATTTTACACCTTTGATTGTGCTTTAATTTTAAATTCATTTCATTATTAAGGTTTCAATAAATAATTTCATCAATTTTCGTGATTTTCCGAGAAAAATAAATTCGTTCATCCACTTATTACTCACTTAATTTGATCTCAATATCTCTCGTTATTCATCTAAAGCTTCATTCATTTTACTTATTTGCTGGTTTAAGTTAATTATTTATTTAAGCCAATTTCAAATTCCAAGCTTGATGTAAATAAACATAGCATGATCTTATATTTTTGCTTTAAAGCAAATATTTATATCAGAAGCTTTATAATAAATGACTTAGTTAATTACTTATTATATATAAATCAAAAGCTCTATTACCTATGACTTTAATTGAGAAGCATATTTATAGACAATCCCTTATTTTCAGAGAGTGCTGAATTTTTCTTAAATTTTTCTAGAAATCTAAAATAAGGAAAATCCCTAATATTGCTTTATTTTTATCTTGTTGCTTCTTTTAAAAGTAAGTATACTCAAATAAGTTTAAATCATTTTAGGTATACCATCACAATTTAAATTTTTGAAATAATTTTCTTTTTTGGTATAGAAATATCTGAAGACTAAGTGTTTGGTAACTTAAGTTTTCTTCTTTTAATTTGTTTTTATCTTCTATTTGATTTATTATATTTATCTTTTATAATTATTCTCATAAATTTCCAAAATTTTAAATATCTTCTTATATCTTAAGTCTGCTAAAATTGGATATTTATAATAATAGGATAAATTAAGTTTAGCAATTTTCGAGGATTTTCACCTCTTCATGCTGGACACCAGATTGCTGTTAAAAATAAAGTTTTAGATGTCTCTACTCCTCTCTCCTCCCATTACTCTTGTCATTTCCGGATCTAGCCTTATTTCTAATTAAATTTTCTCTTGTAAATGTATCCTTATTCATTTAAGTTAATCTTTCTCTTATTTGTCTCTACTACATTTGTTTTTTCTTCCTCTACTGTGCTTGTATGGTTCTTTATTTATTCTAGTACTACGTCTTGAAATTTTGGAATTCCTTGCAGCGTCTTCATAAATGTTCTGTCTAATTGCAGTAGTAACATTTCTTCACTACTTTTTGGAGTTTAACCTTAATCTTCCTATTGGTCTCTTCAATCATCATTGGATCTCCCCTTTGTTCATCTAATTTCTTTTCTAGTATTTCCAGTCTAATACTCAGATCAGATTGTTTCTGAAGCTAATTTTAGGATTAGCTACTCTGGTCTTAAGGTATGTTTCAGAAAGCTCTTAATTCTTTCTTAGGACATAAGTCTGGATTCTATTCCTTCCGCTAGGTTGAGTTTTTCCATCAGTTTCTCATTGTCCTTTCTCAGTTTCCTAACCTCTGCCTGGAGGTTTAGTACCACTTTGATGAGCTGTTCCATGCTCATCTGGCAAGAAGGATTGAACTTTGAGACCTTCTGGTGTAGAGCAGACTTCATCTGCTTTCTGGGCTTCTCTTCTAAGTTTGGAATTATCTCATGTGTTGTCTTCTGAGCTTGTTTCTGTTCCTCTTCAGGTTGTTAGAATTAAGAAAAAGGTTAGGGTTAAGGGCAAGAAGACTATCCAAGATTGGGTTCAGGTTTCCTCTTCAACTTTTTGGAGGTGGTGTAGAAACCTCTTTTGAATCCTTCCATTTTTTTATTTTTTTATGAAAAATAGTGTAAAAGACTTGCTTTATATTACTAAAACTATATTAATAAATAGTTTACAAAAGATAATATAATTAAATTAGATAAGTACATAAAAATATTTCATCAATAATATTTAGAAGACCATTAAAGATCTAAAGTGAAGAGAAAATAGATTATATTAAAAACCCATAAACAGATTTAATGAACAAAAAATTATTTATCAAGATGAGAGTGAAAGAGAACCATGAATGAAATATAGAAACTTTTAAATTTAGCTTAATTTGCTGGATAAATGCCAATAATGATACAATTATGTATAAAAAAAATGGTTGAAGGTTTCAGATCAGGCTTCTATACCACCTCTTCCTAAGCCAAAAAGGAAGGGAGGAAACAAGAAACCAAATCTTAATAATCTTAACAATCTTCTCTATCACAACCTTAACCAACACTGAACTAACAACTTGGAATCTAACAAAACGAACGAAAGCCAACCTTGAACAATATACATACGGAAACTCCAACCTCAAGCGAGAAATCGAGGAAACAGATGAAGTTTATTCTCCACCAGGAGGTATCAGAGTTCAACCCTTCTGGCCAGATGAACATGGATTAGCTCATCAAAGTGGTACTGAACCTCCAGGAAGAGGTCAAGAGATTGAAGAAGGACAATGATATGCTGATGGCAAAAATAGACCTAGCAGAAGGAATTGAGTCAAGACTTATGTCCTAGGAAAGAGATCATAACGCCTTTTGGAATATCTCACAAAGTCAGACTAACGAATCCTAAAATTAGCTTTAGAAACAGACTGAACTGGATAGCAGACTCGGAAAAGTAGAATAGAAATTGTAAACTTTTCAGAAAGAGTAAAGCGAAACTGGAGCTATACAAATGGAAATCGAAGCCTAGAAAGAGCAAAAAAATCAAGGAAAATAATTCAAAATAAAAAAGAAATGTTTCTGCTGTGGAAGCGTATGACATTTTTATCGGAAGTGTTAGAAATTCTAATAGAAATAAAGAAACTATTGGATACAAGAGCAACAAAAGAAGAAAAAAGAAGAAGCAAGAATGAAAAGAATGTATTGCAACCCGGATGGTTCAATATACAAGATTAAGATGGAACCAAGGCAAGTTAAAGGAGGGAAAACCTGGAAAATCCGAGTTTCCAATCTCGCTAAAATTGGGCGACCCGAACTTTTATATTTAACAGCAGGGAGCATGAACTGCTGTATTCCTGACGGGGTTGAAATCCCTAAAACAGAAAACTTAAAATTAATATTATTATTATTTTATACAATTATATCTCAATATTCAAAATATTTAAACTCTTATAGTTTATTATTAAGACTTATTATTTAAGTTTTTAAATAGTGAATAAGATTTTTTAAATTATTAATATAATTTAAATAAAATTGCACCTAAGAAATAATAGACTTCTATTAACGAATACTTGAAAAAATAAGAATAACCTAATTTAATTGAAGAATAGCCTTAATAAGATAAAGATTAATAATCTAAGGAATCCTTTGCATAATCAGTTCAGCAAAGGATATCAAATATCCAATATGACTTGAAAAAGTAAAGATAAAAAATAGAAAATTTAGAAAACTTACTAGAAAAATTAATGGAATAATTAAACCTATAATTCCCATCCATAGATGAATCATTAAATAAAATATAATCGTAAATAGTAATTAAATTGGAATAAATTGATAAATAATTTAACGAAGTTCCTCAAATGTTCCAATTTCATTTTTCTTAAATTGAATATCAAATAAAGCAACTTTAAGAAAAACAAGAATAATAACAAGTAATAATTTAAAAATTATAAGATTAATAAGATTAATAATCAAATATTTCAATGGAAATCGAATCGGAATTCTAATAATAAGAAATAAATAAGATCAATTATTATCGCAAAAAGATTCGGTGCTATTTATGCTAGAAAAATCATTGCCGGAAGAAATGCTGGAAGAAACAAGAAATTGAAAAAATTAACAAGTAATAAATATTAGACTAACTTTTCAGAATATGACCAACAAGAACAGGATAAGTATACAGAAAGAAATTCTACAACTCAAGAAACAACGAGTTTTATATAAATGGAAGAAGAAACTATAACGATAATTAGTGGATGAGGGAGAGACAAGGATGGCGGACTAATGTAGTCCTACGCAGTCCTTTAGTTCAGGAAAGAGCAGGAACAAAAACAAGTGAACCCTGGAACTCTTTTCTAAAACTATAAACTTAATTTTATCCTTTTTTTTCATCTATTTTTAATTATTTTTAAACTAAATAACTTAAAATAAAATAAATCTCATTTACTATAGCTAAAATTAATAGAATAGCTTCTATAATTTATTCCTTTAAACTATTATTAAATTACAATACTTTAAAACCTTAAACTTTGCTAGATAAGAAAGGAAATAACCTATTAAGGATATAATAGATTAGATATAAGGATTAGTTTTTAATTTATTGCCAAATAAATTTAATTCGAAAAGATAATTGTCAATCTCATTAGTATCCACAGTACAAGAAATATTCCATTATAAGTCTTGCCTTAAGTTACTATATTAGCTTTGAGTAAGTTTCATTAAAGCATAAAGTAAGCATAGCTACATACCTCAAGATAATCATATTAAGAATCTCTCTTAGAGCACATAATAATACTCCGACAGACTTTTTATTTTATACTTAGGCACTTTTTTTAATTTTCTTTGTAATTGAATATTCTTTTTAATAATCTAAGTTTTAATGAAACTTAGAGCTATTGAAATCCCTAATACTTTTAACTAAATAATTTTAGAATGGTGTTATAAATGTTAAATGATATAGGAATTAAAAATATAAATAGTATTTAGTTTATAAAAGGATATAATAATTAAAATTAATGCTAAATAGATTATAATAAGTAACTGTATGATATAATAATAATACTTGTAGTTATTATTAGTAAACCATATAATTATACTCAATCTATCATACTTTTCATTTATTTTCTATTACCATTAATCTTACATAAGTTGAACCAATATAATAATAAGCCAGGCTTAAATTAATGCATCAAGAATAACTTTTTGGGACTAGATAATTAGTTCTAAATAGAAATTATCAAAACAATATATACTAAAGTCTATAAAATTAATTTAACACTTTATAAAGTAAGCTATTAACATTAGAGTTTATAATATCTTAGGTAAAATAATTATAAAAAAGAGAAATAATAGTATTCTCATATATTCACTTAATTATCCTAATAATAAACCATGTAATATAATATTTTACTTAAAAACCATATAGTTAAAATAGATACCTTAAGAGGATTAAGATTTATCAAATAATAAATAATTATAATTTAACTTTAAGAAATTCAAGCATAGTTAAATCAACAATCAGTCCTTTAATTAAAATAATTTATATTAGAACTACTAATATTAAAATGGAATAGAATATTCGACTATCTAAAAATTAGGCAAGGAACGCAAGAAGAAGAGCTAACAAAGAACTAGAGAAGAAGTAGAAATCAATGAAACACTTATTAAGCTCCTCTTCAGAAGGCAAAGTAATGGTTGGACAAGTTAATGAGAGCACTTCGCTTTCAATTGAAATGGAAAAGATGAAAAAATTAATTTCTAAATATGAAGAAGAAACATATAATCAAGGAGAAAGAATTAGAGAGCTTATGAATAACATTGAGGATCAAAATAACGAACTATTAATTCTTAGGAAATAGCTTATATAAAACAATATTGTGACAGAACAATAGCTCTATACTCAGTCTTAAAATAATTTCAAACAAGGGGTAAACATGAGTATTGAAGTCCTACCTTCTTAAGCAAAAGATTAAGAAATAAATATAGAATAAAATGTTGATAAAAGTTTAATTAAAAGAATAGAACAAATAGAAAAATTAGTTTTGCCTTAGTTGAATAAAAAAAAATAGACAAAAAATTGTTGATGTTGTAGGTCAAAATATCACTTATTAAAAATTGTTAAAAATGATAAAAATTGAAAAAAAGAGAAGAAATAAAAACATGAAGGATGTTAAACAAACTTTGAATAGCCGACTCAGGAATTTATAAATAGAAATTATTTAGTGGTAACATGGAAAATTCATTGTGGTAGCCACCCACATTCAAAAAAAGGCAGTGGTATACATCCACGTTAAAAAAAAGGCGGAGCGAAATTTGTTGGAATCCCGAAGAACTCCAAAACTCTTAACATTTAGTTTACATTATTATTATTAAAATAATTTATTCACTTGATAAATTTTTCAACCACTTAGCGAATTATCTTAGTTATAATAACCCTTCTTAAATTTTTAAGGCTTTTTCATCCTTATGATCTCTAAATAAGAAACTTCAGTAGTACATTCATTTTTCTCTTAATTTTTAAATTATAGAAACAATTTTTCCTTTCTAACTTGATATAAAATTAAAACTTAATTATTGCCTTTAATTTTCAATTGTTTTAAAAAAAATGGAGTCTTAAAATCTTGTTCCCGGCTTTTTCTTGAGTAAAGAAGAGAAAAAAGCTCTAGAGAAAAAGCAGGCATAAAAAAAATATAAAGAGTCTTCTTCTCCTCACTTACAAAACTAATAAAGAACCTAATAACTATAATAAACACCTCCTAAAGTAATAAAAAGAAAGGAATCTAATATAATAACAGGAAAAGAACTTCCATCAAAGATAATTAAAAAGGAAATCAATATTTAACAGTTTGTATTTGAAATATCCAATCTCTAGGAAGAGATTAAAGTGCTTAAGTAGGAAAATTAAGAACTAAGAAACTTATTATCGCTTGGGTAAGATAACTTAGAGATTAGAATTATTAATTAAGAAAGGGAACTCCAAGCATATTGGAACATTTAAACTGAACATAGATAAGAAACAGCAAGGCTTGGAAATATCGTATAAAAACAAGAGTTGGAGTTTATTAAGCAAAAGAATATTAGCACAAACATAACTAATTAGATGGAGATAGAATAAAAAGAGGTTATAAATCGAAAACCAATCAGATAAGTAAGGAAGAAATGCTACTACTGTAAGAGTAAGTGACATCTGTACAAGAATTGCTAAAAATTTTAGAATTTCAAGAGAAAATTTTGGCGTAAAGAATAAGAAAAATACTAGAGGCTCTATTGTAACTAGCATGGAGATATTTACAGAAGAAAATGATGTGAAGTACCTTTTGAAATAATAAGAACAAGAAATCAAAGAAACTGAGAAGACCTTAGTGAAGATAATTTCATTAGAAAGTCAAGAATGATGAGAAGTGTTGCTGATAAAACAACCTATTTTAAACGGTGTCCAGATTGGCACTGTTGAACATTTTAATTTCGTTATTATTATTATTATTATTTTCAATTGTTTTTTCCGGATATTTCAAAGATTTCAAATAAAACACTTAATTGGTTTAAGTTTTTCGATTTCCAATTATCTAGATAACCCTTTCAAAGCATTCTAAATTTTTACTTGTTTTGAAGTAATTTATAAACAATCTCCTTCTTTATGAGCTTTTATATTCTTATTTTTTATACATAAATGAGAATCAATGTATGATACTTTACTATGCTAAGAGAATTATATAAATGACATATTATTAATTTATGAGCATCTGAAACATTTTTCTAACTTCGATACTATTATTAAGTTTCATATCTAAAACTTAGCAAGATTATTTATTTACTATAACTTATCAGTAATTGTTAATTTTTCAAATTAAGCGTTTATTTTGATGTTAAAATATGTTTAATTTTGATTTAATTTAATCTTAAATAAAAGTATGGTATCACTTTATTAATTTATTGATCATATTTAAGTTTACCAAATGTTTATTCTTATGCTCATAATAGCTATTTTTCCTATAGTAAATAATAATTTTATTAGGAAAAGTTTAATGTTTTATCTATTAATATTCTATTATCTAGAATATCTTTGCTATGTTTAAATTACTTACTCTAAATTTATAATTTTTATTACAGCTATAGTTTAGCATACATGTTTATTAGGATGAATAAAAGAGTTAACTTTAGAACATTTCCTAATTTTGATATCTTATTAATCTTAATAAATATCAAAGATAGATAGTATAATTTTATTTTTTCTAACATTCATTTGTTTCAATATTTGGAAAAATATAGATAAAAAATCAATTTTTAATAGTTATATTTATGACTTTAAATAGAAATTTTATTAGTAAAATGTTTTTAGACTAAAATAATTTAAGTAGCAATGGATTTAAATATTAAAATTTTAGCCTTTATATTTATTAATTTATAACCTTACATTAATCAAATATTTTAAAATTATCTTCATTTCCACACATTGCTTTTGTCAACCAGTCAAATCCTTCATACAAACCATCACCATTTATTGCACATAATCCTGGAATATGTAATTTTCATTATTGCATTCAATTGTAATATTTCCTTTAACTCTTCAATATCCATTGCATTAGTGTAGTCTTATTTATTTGTAAATACTAAAATGCAAGTGTTTCTTAATTCATCTTCTTTTAATATTTTAAATAATTCTTCTTTAGCATTTTCCTTTCTCTATCATTAGAATCTACTACAAAAATTAATCCATTTGTTAATATATTAAAGCATCTATTCTATCAGCTCCACCTACATCTCATTATTATATTTTTATATTCGACTGTTTCAAATTAAACCCTATTATTGGAATATTGGCTTTTACTTCACCTAATTTCAGATTATATAAAATTGTAGTTTAATGAGCTGCATCTAAGCCTATGATATTTTCTATTCTATCTTCCCAATTAATATTTTCCATATCTTACCAAAAGATTATCCCATTTTAGACATTTTGTATATATAAATCTTTGTATCACCTTTTGGGCTTTAATTTATGATTTGACTAGATCTTTTTGCTTAGATATTTATTTGATTATGATACTATCAGTTAAATTAGTAAAATCTGACATGATTCTCAGTAATTTTCTATTTAAATAAATGAAGCTAATATTTGTTGTTAACCTAAATAAGTTTATTTAAGTCTTTATTTTTCTGATTTAATATAAACTGCCTTTGAAATTTATAATTAAATAGAAAATATTTTTTAATCTATTCCGTTTTAAATAGATTGAGAAAGATTTTGTTTAAAAATATATAAGATAAAGATAATTAAAGTGATATCATCATTATTAATTAAAATCATTTTAAAATATACTAATAGTTTTCACATTTTAAGGTACAAAAATAATCTTTTTAATTGATTAACTCAGAAAATTAGAAATATTTTTAGATTCATTTTATAATTATTTTAGTGATGTTTTTGGATATCAAAATTAAATAATATTCATAGTCAGATATTAACAAAACTATTTTATTTAAGCAAATCATCCTACTTTTTTTACAACCATATGTATTTTACTATTCTTTACTTAATCAAAAATGCCATCAGTAACATTTAGATCTTAATATATCAATCAACTTTCGGAGATTGCTAGTTGGATTCGAGATCTTTAAGAGAAAGTATCTCAGTGCCTATCTGTAAAGCTTAAATCTTATTATATGGAGTATTTAGTTCCTGATTGTAGAAAATAATCAGCAGAATATCACCGTTATGTACATTGACACTCACTTAAGAATAAACAGAAAGTGAAGTTATGCTGCTTTAAATACTCAAAGTTAACCATTATTTTCATTATAGATTATTAAAAAAAATATTTTAGTTTTAATAAATTAATTGTAAAGATTAATTAAAATTAGAATACCATATAAGCTTAAATTATATTTAAACTACATACCTTTAACTTTGCTAATTATCGGAATTATTTCCTTTAATCACAAAAACTTTTTTAAATATTATGAAGAGTTCTTCATTATTCTTTCCTCCTTATTTTTAACTCTTCTTTTACGCCTTTCTAATTATAAACCTCTCAATTTCTCTTAATATACATATTTGGAGAAGTAATTTGTATAATTCTAAATATTACAGTTAGTTCATATAATGTCTGTAATATAGTATTAGACATCTTAAGTCATATGTAAAAATTGTGGAAATGCAATAGTCTAATATTAGAATATTATATGCATTTTTATTTATCTTCAATATTTAAAATTTCTTACAAAAGAAATCATTAATATATTTATAACCATCTTGAACATTATTGCCAAAATTATATGATTCAAATCTAATTTATTATACTCATCATTATACCTCAGTTCAAAATTAAGCCCATTTTTACCAAATTAAATTGCAAAGTAAAAATTAATAAGAATCTAAAGAGAAAAAACAGAAACATCAAAACCGAGCAAGAGAATGTCCGCACCTCAAAAGTAATAAGAAATTCCGTTGTTAGAATGTGAGTCTCGTCTTCTATAGGTCTTGATCGGATAGCTCCTATCTTAGTATCTGACATCTTTCATCAATAACGTTAATTGATACCTCTTTAGTCTTTGTCTTCTCTCTTGGCTCCTACTAAGATTCTTGTTCAGTGCTTCTTCCATGGATACTTGCTGGTAGGAGATCTTAAGTCATTGTGAGTTGGAGGATTTCTCGTATTTATTTATAAAAATATGAAAATATGGAAAATGTTGTATACTTTAATCTTAGAGGTAAATTAATATTTTTTATTAATTGAAAATAAATAATTTTAGCTATTTAGCTTATACTTGTTTTTTACTTTTTGTAGTAACTTAATAATTTTAAATTTCCTAATATTATTTGCTATATGTGCTCATTCTTTAAATCTAGTATGTTTGTGATTAATGTTAAAAAAGGAATTTAATTTCATAGATGTAAATTAGATTAAATCGATTTTACTTGATAGCATTAAGTTGTTAATAGATATTTGGAAATAACTGAGAAACTTAAATTTTTACATGCAGCTTATTAAATGACATGTCATTATTTGTAAGGATCTAAATTATTCTCAAACTTAATTTATGAAAGTAGTTCAAGCTATACTTTTTTATTTTTCAATCATTTTTATAGAAATTTTAGATTTTATTTATTATTTTATTTCAAATTCAAACCTTTTTTTAATTTTTAATTCAGCATAATTTTTATCTTTATCTCCTTCAATTTGTTTAAAACTTACTTCTATTATAACAATTTCTTATTGTTATTAATTAATTGATTAACGTTTTTTAAATATGCTAAATAGTTTACCAAGATGTGCTTATGTCATTAAAAGTAGTTTTTAGTTTTCAATTTGTTACCTCTTTCTAAGCTATACAATTTAATAAAATCTAATTTTGAAGCTCACTTTTTGAAATTTTATAGATATTATTGTTTATAGTTTTCTTTTTATTAGTTAATCCTTATCTTTTATATCTGTTATAGTTTAGATATTTTTGCTTTTATACATACTTAAAAACAAGTTAATGAATTCCTCATATCCTGAATCTCATTAAATAAATGTTCTTTTAATCTCTAAATTTTGTTTATATCAGCCCTTGCTCCATCAATTACTCCTAAGTAAATTAAGCAGTTAGGTATCCTAACTTGTGTCAGTTTTTTCTTAATTTCTTAATATCTTAGTCCTAGGTAGTAATTTTTATTTCTTTTTCCTCTTTTGTTATATCCTTACTTCCTTCTTTTTTAAACTAAAATGGGAATATGCTGAAGATAAGAATTAATAATAAAGTTGCTAATTCTTAGGAAAATTAGTGAGTATTAGAACAAAAGTAATTAAACTGGAAAATTCTATATTATAAATCCTTTTACGATTAACAAGTATGAAATTTTTTACTATTTCTGATAACTCTAACTGTCCTCAACCATATTATTAGACTAAAGTATTTTATCTTCAAATGTCAATTAGTAAATACAACAGTTTCAAATATTTACAGTACAAACTTTCACAATACTCACATAAATAAGAGATACCATCTCAATTTTATCTGCAGGGGAACATTAACCTTTAAACAGATTAAATATACTTCAATGAGCTTCTGATTTGCTTTAAGTTCAGGATCTTATTACCAAATTTAATAGAAATGATCAGGAACTATATTTGATGATAAAATCTTAGTTAGTTAATTAAAGAAGAAGTTATCAGATCTAATGAGGTTTATAATAAGAAACTTGAAAATTACTCCTTGCTTAGTAGATTTTAAAAATTTACCTTTACCAATCAATTCAGAATTAAGCATTATTTATCATACTGAAATTTAATTACCAAGTCAATTTCAGGACCATGTAGTTACGTCTAATATCCAAATATAGATATCTCAGAATTTCTTGCTAAACTAACTAGCAAAAAATGAAGACTGAACAAAGTTAGAGCTTAATAATTTATTTTTAATCTTAAAACAAACAGTTGCAAAATGCTGATTACAACAGTTTTAAATTTCATATTCTACTACATAATAAAGTTCTTAGAAATATTTAATAAATGGAATTTTGTAAAAATGTGTTTGCCAAGTATCTTGTCTTATTAATCTAAAATTAATTTTAAGTATAAAGGGAAATAATAAAAGTGACTTTTAATCAATTTTTAATTATCAAGTTTTTTAATATTTTAAATCAAAAAATCCTAAACTGAAATATAAATTCAGAGTAATAGCTAAGGCTTAAATAAAATTTATTTAAGTACCTAAATATTAGTTAAAGTTTTGTTAGTCTAATAAAATAACTTTTGGGAGTTTAAACAAAAAGCTTAGTTAACTTATAATTATTAAAGCTAAGATAGGATTTCTAATATTTAAGCAACTTCAGTTTTATAAAAACAAGCCCGGCTAGCTCAGTCGGTAGAGCGTCAGACTCTTAATCTGGTGGTCGTGGGTTCGAGCCCCACGTTGGGCGTTTTTAATTTTATATATTTAGTAGGCGTAACAAAATAGTTCCGCAACCGGGGCTTGAACCCCGATCTTTCGGGTGAGAGCCGAATATCCTAAGCACTAGACTAAAGGGGATTTAATTTAAGAGGAACGAAAATGATTGAATAGGCTAAATATGAATAAAAGGCTTTCATATTTGATGTTTAATCTACAGAACTAAGAAAAATATAAAAATCATAAATACAACTACAAAATTTATGGATTATAATTAAAAGTGGGAGATTAAAATATAAAAAAGCTTATAAATATATTCTCTGTATTTCTTACTTAATGATATAGTAAGTAAACTTAGGATTTAAATAATAATAATTATTATTGAAGTTTATGAAGAAATAATATTCTAGATATATAGGAAATATTGTATATTTAAATAAATTATTTAAAGCATTTTATCTTAGTTTCTCTATATATATAAATCCTAAGCTTTATATATAATTTGTTTAATTTGTAACAGTAATACTTTAAACCTCATTTTAGAGATAACTAGATACGTAGCAAGGCTAATAAATTGATTAAGTAAACTTTTTGATTAAAACATAAAATTTGATGATTCTTTACTTTTTGATTATGAAACTAGAGGTTTATTGATATAAATAATTTGATACTCACTTAATTAATAGACAATTAAGAGTATGATAAACACTTTATGATAGATTTATAAGTATTTAATAGGAAATTAATTTATTATATTTATTCTTTTTAATCTATAGTTATTATATAACTTATACATCCTTAAATACCCATTTACTTTAACTATTATTTATATATCACTTCTTCAGAATTATAGACATTCTTCAAATCATTTATTTTAATATCAAAGTTATATTCAAATAGATAAAAAAGGATTATTATATTCAAATTAAATTGAAGATAAGAGTTTAAAGCAATAAGGGATTAAATATTACTTATATTTAATTAAACCAAAACTAATATAGCCAACTCTAAAATCATATTTCGCTAAAAAGCCTTTCAAAATATTAAAACTGTTAAACGCTGAGCTTAAAACGCAAAGACTTTTTATATTATAATTTAATAAAGAAAATAAATTAAATAAATTAAAAAAACAATCTAAAAATATTAAGTTTTAAATTATAGACAAAAGTTTAAAAATAAATTAAAAAAAGCACATAGAAAAAAGTAAATTTTAAGTAATAGCCAAGCATAAAAATATTATTAAATAATAATAGCCAAAAATATTAAATATTAAACAATCTATTTTAAAATTAAAATACCAAAAAAACTTTAAAATTTTAATAAAAAAGCATCTAAAAAGGTATTGAAAAATCTAGATAGAAAACTTGTAAAATTAAAAGCAAGTAATAAAAAGAAGAAAATTAAGTTAAAAAATAATCTAGAAATGAATCACTTATGATTCAAGTATTTCAAACAGAATTCTTGAATATCAGATTATAATAATAAGTTTATGAGAGAAGTAAGAAATAGACAAAGAAAAAGCATAATTAAGAAAACTGAATGAAAATATCGAAAGACAGAATTTTCAAATACTTTAAGATGTTACTTTAATAATAAGCTTAAGAATTAATTCTGAAATAAAAAAGAGATCAGATTTAACTAAGTAAAGCAGAACGAGTAAATTGACAGATAGAAATTAGAATAAGCGAATATATTACTTAAAAAAAACTTAAGAAAGAAATTTGAAGCAAGACAGAGAAAAAACATAATTAAGTAAAAACTGAATTTTTTCATTGAAGGAAAGAAGATTTTAATATTGAAAGAAGTGACTTTTCAGAAGCGCTTTAGAGAGAAGTTTTAACAAGATATGGAAAAGTATAGATAAGGTAAACTGGATTCATTTGATTACAGAAAGAAACTAAAAGATTTTAAGGATAGACCTTAGTTTAAAGATATTTAAGAAGTAAGAAGTAGATCAGAAATATGAATATCTAAGTAAAAAATGAATTTTTTCATCGAATTCAGAAGATTTGAATAATTAAAGATATGACTTTAAACCTTAACTTAAGAGAGAAGTTTAAAGATGATAAGGAAAAAAGCATAGGTATTCAAACTGTTTCTCTTGATTAGTTCTAGTCTTAAAATTCAATGAATAAGAAACTCTTGCGTATTATTATCACTTCAACACAACTTGTAATTTTATTCACTTGAGATTTTAGAAATGAAACTTCTTGTCAAAATATTATAATTAATGATTATATCTACGTCAATTTATGAGAATCCAAATCTTTTATCAATCAATTAAATTTCTAATTTTCTTCTTCTTTGCAAATTTTTTCGATCAAATCTCGTTAAATTCTCTAAATGGAGTGAGTAATAATCTTTAATTAAGAGTCTTAGATTAGAACTATAAAAGTATTAATTTTATGTTTAATAGCTTTAGGACTTTAACCACGATATAATTTTACAAAACAACAATTAACGTTAAAAATAATATTTTGATTAAATAAAAAAATATTATATAGTTGCTCGAAGGTGAACAACAAGGTCATCTTCATCAGAGGTTGAGGAAGTTAAGTACCCATAATCGACGTTATGTCTTCCTCTGCTTTGGTTTGGCCTCGAGACATAAGATTCTTAGACCTTCGGCACTGGCATAATTTAAATTTAATTTAATTCTGGAACGAAAAAGAAATAATATTGCGAGCTTCATCAGAGGTGGGAAATTTAAGTACCATAATTGACACATGTCGTCCTCTGCTTTGGTGATGCAATGAGACACAATCCTGCCATATCCTTGGACCTCCAACAAGTAGATAAGATTACGAGTATTCTTAAATTATATCAGTATTGAACATTTTTATCAGTACTGAATAATTATACCAGTATTGAACAAGGTTTATCAGTATCTGATAATTTTATCAGTAACAAACATTCTTGTCAGTATGAAAATTTTTTTTAAAGAGTTGCGCACCAATGAGAGTGCTACGCGCTCTATAATCAAATTTATTTATTTATATACATTTAAAAAAACTTAACAGATTTTTAAACTTTGTAAATCTTACTCATATAGATATTTACGTATTTTACTTATTTTAATAATTAATTTCTTAAATTTTTAAATTTATAAATTTATAAATCTTAAATGTATTTGCCTCCTCTCAACTTGCAATCTTCCACTTTCTCACTGTCTTGTCAGTCGATCCTGATATTAGTGTCTTTTTATCACTACTCAGTGCTATAGATTAAATTTCTTATGTATGACCTGAAAGAGTCTTTAAGCATTCACCTGTTTAGAAGTTCCATATCTTGATTGTTTTATCCCATGAACCAGAAAATATAACACTTTAATCATTACTAAGTTGAATATTACGTACTACATCTGAATGACCTTCGAGAGTTCGAATACATTATCCAGTAGAAAAGTCCCATACTTTAATTGAATTGTCACCTGAACCTGATATTATATATTTATTATCCAGTGTCAAAATTACTGATCCAATCCATCCAGAATGCCCAGTCAAAGTTCTCATACAGTTTCCAGTCTGGAAATCCCAGATCTTTATCTTTTCATTTTCACTTCCCGATACAATTCATTATTAGTCACTTGATATTGCTACTGAGTAAATTCAATCAGAATTTCCAGTCAAACTTCTCGTACAACATCCAGTCTAAAAATCCCAGATCTTTATCATTCAATCGTGACTTGCCGATACAATTCATTTCTGGTCACTTGTTATTGCTACCGAGTAAACTCAATGCATATGTCCAATCAAGGTTCTTTCGCAGTTTCCAGTCTAGAAATCCCAGATCTTTATCGTTTTATCTCTACTTCCCGATACAATTCATTTCTCGTCGCTTGAAATTACTACCGAGTAAATTGTTTACATATGTCCAGTCAAGGTTCTTTCGCAGTTTCCAGTCTGAAAATCTCAGATCTTTATCTTTTTATCGTGACTTCCCGATACAATCCATTTCTAATCACTTGTTATTACTACTGATAAAACTGTTTACGTATGACCAGTTAATATTTAGTCTAAAATATTAAGAATTACCTTGAGATGAATTGTAGTTGATTTTTTGCACAAGTTTTAAAAAACACAAGTTTGGTAGTATTTCATATTTAAAAAGGAGAAGAGGTATTCTACCTAGGGAATAATTTCTTTGTCTTAAGAGTTTTCTTAAAAAAATAGTTTTGATAAATAGTATTTCTTTATTTTCCATTTTTATTTTTATAACTTATTTAAAAAATTTTAAATTTAGACTGATATATTATTGATTTAAATAGGTTTAGTATAAATAATCTTTATATTTAATTATTTTATATCTTTTTACTTTTAAATATAATGAGAAGTATTATATCAAAACTCATATCCAAGAATTTATATTCTTATTATAGTAACTTTGCTATGTTTTTATTAGTTATTTTAGTATTTTTAGGGCTCATTTCTGAACTTATAGCATTAAAGAAAAATGCTATAGGAAAATTTCAGTTCACTGTCTTATCTTGCTCATCAGATGGAAACATAAGAAATAAATATCTAACTGTAAATTGACGAATTAACTAGAGATAAAAAGAAAAAGGTTAAGAGACTTAGAGTTTATGTAGCGGAGGTTACAAAAAAGTATCAAATTTTATTGCAAGTGAATAAAGAATTTGTTGCGGTAAGTAGATTAAAGATGAAATCTATTTAAAAAATAAGAAATTTAAATCAATAAATAGAAATTAAAAATTAGAAAACAATACGAAAGTAGGGATTAAATTCTATTTCTAATTTAGTCTATTCTTATCTTTCTGACTCTCTAGAATTCATCTCATGGAATTTACTTTAAAGTAAAATACTCCAATTTCTATTAGCTTCTATTTAATATTTTTATTGTATATGATCAACTTGTTATGCTTTTTTTGTATCATAGAGGGAGTAAATTTAATCTAAGATATTTAGTCTTAAAAAATAAAGTTTTTTATTTCTACCAACATAATGCTCCTTCATTTTATACGATGTCTTAACTAAATTCTTTTAATACTAGAATCTAATTGTCTCCTAAAATCTTGCTTTGAAAAGTTAATTAAAATTATATTACTTCATTTAGTTTCACCAATTATCTTAGATATTTTACTTTTCGACTAAGATTCAGTTTCTTTAGTGATATTCTTCAAAACCCGTTGAATTTTTTATTTCAGTCTGTCCCTTTCCAAATTTTCAGTTATATCCTTTATTTGATTATTTTACAATTTTGAGGATTAACTTAAGCTGCTATAATAAATAATTAAATTTGAACTAAAATATTAATAATCAATAAAAGCATTATAAGGATTAAACAGCTTTATAGTAAATAAGATGTAATATTTTAAGAGTGTTAAAGATATAATTAATCTATTGAGAGATGGGATTTTTAAAACTTCATGCTCAAAGACAAAATTATTTTGAATTTAATCTAATGATACTATTTAAATATTTATTAACTGAAATAACTTATTTTTTAATAATTAAAGAAAAATTAATAAATTTATAGCGTAAAGTGTAAATAAATTATCAATAATGATAAATTAAACATAAAGTAGTTAAAATAATAATTAGATTAGAAAAAAAAAATTCTTGCACAAATTAATCAAAGCAATTAAGGCATGATTAACTCATATGAAGCAATCTATGAGCAGTACAAGATTTATATAAATAAAATTAATAAGAAAATTAAGGATATCAAATAATTTATATTATATCATACTTAATAGTTACTTTAAGAAGTTTATAAATAAAGGAATAATACTAGAGAGATGGAAATTTAAACAGACTTTTTAAACTAATAATTTGAATAAACTTATTTTAATCAATAAATGACTCAAACTGAGTTAGTTGAAAATCATAAATCGATATAAACAAATTTGTAATTCAATGAAATATTTACTTATTAATAAATGAACTATCTGCAATGTTTAATTGAGTTATATTAATATCAACAATAATAATCAGACTAAATATAATGAGAACTTTAATAAGTTTATTAGCTAAAGAATAAGAGTAAAGTCGAATTAAAAAATTAGTAATTTGAAAATCAATAATACAATAAACAGTGCTAGGAGTTATAAAATTAAATCTTATTTTTTAGTTAAGAATTAGAGAATCAATAACAATATAATTCTGAACAGATCAGGATATTACAAGCACAGCAGTAATAAAAAGAATAAATCCTGTAAGGATTTTTAACATAAAAATAAAATGAAATTGAAAACATAACAAGCTTTTATACTAAGCAACTATAAAAATATTAAAAAATATATTTTGAAATGTAAACATAAACAGAAACAAATTAAACCAAAATTAATTAAACTTAAACAGATGTTATAGGATAGGATAAGCAAATTTAAGTAAAAATCCAGTGTTTAGATATATCATCTAACACAATAAAAGTTGATCAATTAGAACAATTTTGCCAAGTGAATTTGTAAGAAAAGAATTATATAAAACTCTAGTAATCCTATCATTAGTTAAATATAGATTTCATATGTAACAATTAAAAGTAAGAGGAAAATCTGAGAAAATAATAAGAAATTAATAAAATGTTAATGAATGGATTATTTAGCCTTAAAGCTAAAAATTAATCAAAAGATTAATAGAACTAGACAGATTTCAATAAAATTGAAAACTAAAAATGTTCTGTTGCTAAAAAATAAAACCCTCTTAAAAGAAAATAGGAAAAAGATTATATTTAAATTCCAGTAGCTAAACGTAGTATTAAATATAGAGATCAAAAAGAAAGTGAAAAAATAATGCAATCCTTAAATTTTAAATCTCTTTTACTCAAGGAATTTATATTATAGGGTTCTTGAAGAAAAACACAGTATGAAATGAGTAATATTTAAGGCAGGTATGTGACAATAAATTAAGAATTAACCTTTGGAACTATTGATAGTATTAAAAAAGCCAAAATATTTGCGGATCAAAAGCTGTTATAAAAATATAATAAATAAGTAATTTTTATAATTATCTAATTCTTTCATCAGCATCCGGAATATGGTAAAAAATTTGTAAATGTTGATTATGATTAACAAGGGAATAAAAATATTTGTATTTACGAAAATGGACTTCCAGCTGGATCAAAAGAAAGTAATAAAGATAATAATTAAAATTAATATTAATATAGAACTCGAATCAAGATTGGACACGTTAACATTAATGGAATAGCAGGAAAACAGTTAATGATTGAAGAATTTATCAAAAGTAATGACATAGACATCTTCTCAATTAATGAAACATCACAAAAGTAAGATTTTTCTCCTGTACTAATAAAAGGATATAGGACATACTTAAGAAATGCAGATAAAGGAGGAGGAGTAAGCTTGATTATTAGAGATGAAATCAATAGTACTGAATCTAGAGTAAATATAGAAACCTAAAATCGATTTGTTTCAGTCAAAATGGAAAATATATTAATCACATCTTGCTATATGCCTGACAATAATAAAAGTAGTCTTATTAAAGATTAAGCTTATGATTATATTAATACATATATTGGATAATTTCCAAATAATCCTCATATATTGATAGGAGATTTCAATGCTCTATTATAAAATTACGGAAATCATAATTAAAACGATTATGACAACACATCTAGATTTTAAGAATTCTTGCAATAAAATGATCTTCAAATAGTTAATAATACGATTAGTAATACATGCATACACAAAGGAACGGGAAAATTGTACTGTAATGACTATATTTTAATTAGTAGTCATTTAAATAATAATTAATTTGTAAATTTTTAGGTTCACAATGGCTGCTTTAAAACTGATCACATTCCAATTACAGTTAACTTTTTGTTTAATACAAAATATTATGATAATGAAAAAATAATTTAGAGAAAATATAAAATTAATCGTTTGTAAGATCCAATTGATAGATAAATATATTAGCAATCATTTATACAAACTTGTAATTATTACTTTCAAATAGATAGAAATAATTTAGAGGAATAGTACATGTACATTAGCAGAAATATTCAAGAAAACGCAGATTCAGTACTAGGATCATTTATTCCTGATCCTAAATACAACAAACTTCCTCAAGATCTTGCAAGAAAGTATATAGATGCGAAAAGAGCTAACTAAGAGTATAAAGAAACGCAAATTTATTTTGGAAGAATTAATTAAAGAGTCCTTAATCTTCAGAAATCAGCTAATAAACTTTGAAATAAATATAAATATCATCTATGAAAATGGTTAAAAGATAAAGCAAAGAAGAAATTTCTAAATCTTAATGAAGAACCAAAAATTATGTTTTAACAAGCGAAAAAGATTCTGAACCCAAAAATAAGAAACAAAATGAACTTTAATTAAGAGCTTAAAAACCAATTCGTTGATTCATGAGAGAATTTTGTTTTTAATAAACATTAAAATCTTACTTAATAGTAGCTTGACAATAGTAACAAAAATTTTAATCTAGTTTATTGAAATATTAAAGAAATTTAAGAGTAAATACCTTCCTATTTACAAGAATTCCAACTCTTTACGATTTAAGAAATTTAGGAAATTATTCAGCAAATCCCTAATGGAAAAGCAGCTGGTCCAGATGGTATAAAGGGAGAATTATTGAAGTATGGAGGTTATTATCTTATTTTGATTCTTCATTCTTTCTTGAATAATATGCTGAGGTTAGGTAGAATACCTGAAGAACTTAATACGTCAATCATTATTCCTATATTTAAAAAAGGAAGCAAAGATGACTGGAAAAATTGGAGACCTATTTCTTTGATGAACTCTATACTAAAAATATATGATAAAGCTTTAACTAAAAGGTTATATGATTAAATATATAAAAGAAACTTAATTCATGAAAGCTAGATGGGATTCATGAAAAGGAAATAAACTACTATGCAAATTTGGACAATATAGTAAATAATAGAATCCTATCGCAAATAAGCAAAAGGGAAGACAAAATTCCTTGCCACTAATAGATGTAGAGAAATGTTTGATACTATAGAAAGAAGATTGCTTTTCGATTAACTCAGGAGAGTCAAGCTTCCTTTAGGACTTATAAATGCCCTTGAATCTTTCTATAAAAACATAAATTCCTCCTTTCTTATAGATGGAACCTTATCTAGGAAGATAAAATACAATAATGGAGTTATATAAGGTAGCTCACATGGTCTAGTGCTTGCTTTGTTGTACTATGATATTGTAATCAGATATTTAGAAAGTAAAAGTAACATAATAGGATTAAAATGTAATACTATTGGCAGAAGTTTCGCATGTAGAGGATGGGCAGATGATTTAATTCTCCTATCCAAATCTGAAAAGTCCATGCAGATTTTAATAAATGAAACATAAAAAGTATTCGAATGAACTTAATTGAATATTAATACTTCAAAATGCGAAGCTATTTAATTCTTAAAAAAGAATCAAAAAGAAGTTAAGTTAAACTTAAAAATAAAAGACAATCCAATTATTTAAAAGTAATAAGTAACATATTTAGGAGTAATTCTCCATCAAAAAAAAGGATCTAATTAATCACTGCAAATCGGTTTCATCTAATTATCTGTCTGCTATGAAGAAAGTAGTATACACATTATCAAGATATAAAAATGTGACACCTTGACATTTTAAGACTTTGTGCCGGATGTTCACACTCCCTAAAGTTGAATATGGAGGAGAATTAATACCTTGAGCAGTCTAAAATGGAGCAACTGGAACACTAAATAAAATTGACAAAAGTATGATATTAATAGCAAGGAAAGCCTTCTAAGCACCTGAAAACACTTTTAATGAGTCCTGTTATATAGATCTTAACTGAATGCCATTTAAAGATATTATGGCTTTGAGATTTTTTAGATTTTTTTATAAAATACGATAAGAAAGTATTAACCTTCCATAATCAACATTAGGGACTCTCTTTATGAATAATTGATAGGAAGGATATTAATATAGAGACTAATTAACAAGATTATCTGAATACTACGAAATTGACTTTAATAGTTAGGAACATAATAGTAGCTTAACTACCTTTACGAAATATGTAAAGGACTAGATTCAACAAAAATTCTATAAAATAACTTAGTAAAGACTTAAATGTATGCCAACTGCAAAGATTTTTATAGAATAATTTTGTAACTAACGATAATTCCCAGAAATTACCTATCCGAAACTAAATAAATAATATAGAAAAGAAATAATCAGTATATATAAACTCAGAACTTAAAGCTACAACTTTCGAAAAGATCTTCAAGACAGACATTATCCTATCGAGAATCCTCATTACATCTGTGGAGATTGGACAAGTTCCAACATATTGTGGATTGCAATTGTTACATTGATATAAGAGAATGGCTAAAAACAAAGATTGAATAAGGTGATATAGGAAGATTAATAACCTATGATTAAAATTATATCAACTAATTCCCAAAAACAAGATAGAATACGTAGATTTACAAATAAAAATTTTCCACAGGATGCTGCTCAAAAGGAGATTGGAACTATTCGAAATGGAAGAAGAATGGTTGGAAAGTCCTGAATCTAAGGAATAGGAAGTAAAAAATCAAGAAAATAGTGAAGAGAACGAGGAAGAAAAGGAATAATAAGAAGAGCCAAAAGAATAAGTGGAAGAATAGAAGGAAAAAATTGATAACTAAGATGATTAAGCTGAAGTATAAGATGAAGATGAAAGCGGGAGATGAAAAACTTATTAATAATTCTAAAGCATCTTTAATTGAAGGAAGTAATTCTAACAATTAAAGATGTCACCAGACTATTTTAGTTTAGTTTAAGTTTTTATAATAATCATAAGTAAATCATTTAAATCTAAATAAGACTAAAAGAATTAGATAAATAATCAACTATTAAAAGGTATTTAAATTGAGAAAGATCAAATATAATAAAATATTTATTACTTAATTAAAAATTACATTATTAGATTTATCTATTCAATTTAAATACTTGCTTTTGTCATTGTATAAAATATCTCAAGCGTAATAATATAATTAATAAGGAATTTAATTAAGAAAAGCAGGAAAGAGTATTGAACCTATCGAATATTTTGATATAGCTATTATAATAGACCCTAAAAAAGCAAATTTTCTTTTTAATAAGGAATTGTACTTTAAAAGTTTGAAAAATACAACGAATTCCCCTAGAGCTACAATATAGATCTCAACCAGGATCTAATAATGCAATTGATCATATAATAAAGTAGTTGATCTGAAAAAATTAGGAAAAAAAATGAAGCCAATGAAAGTTTTAACTAGGCTATAAAACTAAGCAATTTCAATCCAATATACTTAAAAATAAAGGTTTTTCCCTCTAAAAATTAGGAAATTATCGTGAAGGAATGTAATTTTTCAATCAGCCAATTAACTTGATAATAAATACGCAGATGCTTATTATGATAAAGGTCATTTTCTTCAAACCAAAAATAAGAATCAAGAAAAAATATATATTCCATAAAGGAAACTATCCAAGCACGAATCTTAAATTTCATCGAAAAGAGTCTTAGTAAAGTCCGCCAATAAAAAAAAGAAAAACAGAAAAAATGATAAAGAAGTTCTTACAGTAAAAAAATGGGAATTAAGAGGTTCGAAAATGGACAATAGAAATTTGATTCTGATAAGAAATTCTAGAGAAATTGCAGAAAATAGCTTGTGACAGAAGGATTAATTTAAAAAAATAAATAATGTAGTATTTCTAGAATAATAACTGCGATAAAAGGATTAAATTTTTATAACAAATCTTAACAAGAAATGGATAAAGAATTATATAACTATTTATAAGTTTTTAGCAAATACTTATATTTTAAAATTAAACTTAGTTTTTTTAGAAAGAAAACATAATCTCATAATTTAAACATTTTATAAAGTTTAAATAAGCCTTGTATCGAAGATAAAGCCAAAATTTAAACGAATTATTAAAATATAAGGACTTGAAAAAATATTTAAAGTATTAATGCTTGAATTATGTTAACTGAAAATTTAATTACTAAATCTGGATTAATAAATAGAGCCACAGGTTTCATATTTCTGATGGGATAAAGATAAGTTTTAGCATTAATTAAAGTGGTTATGCTTAAAAATATTTTAAATATATTTTTTAGTAATCGTAGACAAATAATAAACTTAAGTTGTTTTATTTCATAAAATTTTTATTGATTTATTTAATTATGGTTTTGTAAAAATTTCAAGTTAAGTTAAAGTTTTAATTTTTTTGTGAAGTAGTTAAAATATTATTTGTACATGCAAAGTTAGTGCATAATTTTGATTTTTAATTGAAAAATTAAATTAAATGTTTTATTTTATTTTAAATTAAATTTATTATTATTTATTATTATTGATTAGTATTGATTAGTATTGATTAGTATTTATAAAGCCAAAGTTAAAAAGTTAAAAAGCTTTGTTAAAGCCTTAGTAGTCAGCCATCTGACCTATTCTGTCAGCTTGTCTCCATTAGTTTGTCTTGAATTTCTACTAGGCTTAGTTAGGCGGTGTAGCACTTCATTAGCGCACCATCCTTTAATATTCTGAATAGTTTTCATCTTGCATGTAGCGTTCCTAATTATTTCTCCAAGGATTAAGATTTGAATTAAAGAATTTTTTTCTATAAATTATTCCGCTTTATGTTGGATATATCCTAAATAGTTTTCTAAAAATATCTTATTTATTCTTTCTTTAAATTTCGCTTAGTTAGTAGCAGTATTTTCATTGGTGTTATTTATTGCACACGTAGCATTTTATTCTTCTTTTAAACTATTATTCCTGTAACACTTATTTAATTTAAATTTACTACTTATTTTAAATAAACGTTTACTGTTTATTTTAATTTGAGGCTTCATTTTCTATTTCCATAGGATCTGATTAATTCTGTTAAAACGAAAATGGTTTTACCTGAATTTATTATTAAATTTAAAGAATTCTTTGTTCCAGTTTGTCTTCTATTTCTTATTAATATTAATATTGTTTCTCAAGTAAAGACGTTATTAGTTTTTCTAATTTTTCTACTTTATCAGTGAGGTATCTATTTTTAAACATAAACTCTTTTAATGACTTAGATAATATTTCTATTTGAGTTTGTGTCGGAAGTTTTTTTAATTCTGGATTTCCAAGTGGTTAATGTTCGTCATATCAATCATATTTCTCACTTTCACTCATTGTAATTATTTCGTTTTTTTATTTTTTAGAGAATTTTCCTGTTTAAATGTTTTGTTCAAAGTTCTGTTATTTCTTAGAAGCCATTTTATATATAATAATTAAAATTAATGATTATATCTACGTCAATTTATGAGAATCCAAATCTTTTATCAATCAATTAAATTTCTAATTTTCTTCTTCTTTGCAAATTTTTTCGATCAAATCTCGTTAAATTCTCTAAATGGAGTGAGTAATAATCTTTAATTAAGAGTCTTAGATTAGAACTATAAAAGTATTAATTTTATGTTTAATAGCTTTAGGACTTTAACCACGATATAATTTTACAAAACAACAATTAACGTTAAAAATAATATTTTGATTAAATAAAAAAATATTATATAGTTGTTCGAAGGTGAGCAACAAGGTCATCTTCATCAGAGGTTGGGGAAGTTAAGTACCCATAATCGACTTTATGTCTTCCTCTGCTTTGGTTTGGCCTCGAGACATAAGATTCTTAGACCTTCGGCACTGGCATAATTTAAATTTAATTTAATTCTGGAACGAAAAAGAAATAATATTGCGAGCTTCATCAGAGGTGGGGAATTTAAGTACCCATAATTGACACATGTCGTCCTCTGCTTTGGTGATGCATTATACACAATCCTGCCATATCCTTGGACCTCCAACAAGTAGATAAGATTACGATTATTCTTAAATTATATCAGTATTGAACATTTTTATCATTAACAAACATTCTTGTCAGTATGAAACATTTTTTTTAAAGAGCTGCGCACCAATGAGAGTGCTACGCGCTCTATAATCAAATTTAATTTATTTATTTATTTATTTATGATAATTTAAGAATGGCACCTAAGAATTAGATTTCTTCCATAAAGTCCAGAATATCTTAGCTAGATACTACAGATGAACTATACTTTTTGTAGTTAGAGAACAAAAAACAGTAAGTGATCTAAGCCAATAAACTGAGAAATTGATGACATCCATTAATCTATTTATAAATGAAAATAAAATTATAAGACAATAAATATCTTGGATTACTCTATCTTAATAAATATTGCTGTAAATTAATGCAATTTAAAATAGCTTAAAGATGATGCAAATTTAAAGATATTTTGAATTATATTAAACCTAACTAAGTGAAGAAAATAATCCAATATAATTGATCAATATCTTTTCACCGAAATTTTAAAATTTTAGTAAAAAATAATGAGGTGTTGATACTGCAAATGTAAAGGGCATATGGCAAGATAAAGCTTTGAATTTCTCTAAAAAAAAGCGTAAATAGGAAAAAGTTTTTGCATAATATGCTTGAGATATATTGATCATCTAACGGAAAACTCTGAAGTGTTTTGATAAACTTTATATTATATAATTAAATTAATAATTTTAACTAAAATAATTTTTGGAACTGAAACTCCTTTCCAGTATACGACCCGATGCTCTTTTTTTAGGAATACTGGGAATATCCTATTGTGTCCAGAAACAGCTACCAGGAAATTCCATCGCTATGAGCAGCAAGGCTTAAAGGCCATACCAAAAGCGGATAATCTAGAAGACAGAGTTCCCTTGAGAAAATGATTCTGAACAGGGACTTTCTCAGCGACAGGGTAGGAACTTTTTCCAAGCAAGAAAAGTTTAGTCAAGAAGGTCAATCACAGCTCCCACCATCTTTTAAATTATATTATATAATTAAATAATTCTCTTAAGCTTTCTTTCTTATTTTTAATTTTTTTGGTATGGTAGTTATGCTAAATTTTGAAATCTGAAAGAAAGATTGCTAAACTTTTTATGTAGTCATAAATGAAATAACTGCTTTAACTGAAGTAAAAATAAGCAAAATATGCTAAAAAATTACGAATGGCGAACTGGAAAATAATAAAACTAAACTGTTTATAATTGAAAGGAGCAAAAATGATAGCTTTTTTATAATTTTATTATTTTTGTTAAAAGCAAAAAGATTATATTTCATGTTACTTAAATAAAAATTCTAAATATTTTTTGTTTTTAGTCAATAAAAAAAATCTGAAATCCAGCATTCTAGCTTAATATTTATTGAATAAAATGTCTATTAAAGTTAAGAAAAAACAAAAAATTTAATCAAAATATAAAGTTGATTATATAATTACTAAAATATAATATTTTTGTACGATTAAAGAACAGCGAGAGTAAGATTTTGAATTATCTGATCTTATTTCTAATCTAAGAAAGGTCATTAGTAGGATCAAAGATCTTGGAGGGAATGCTTATGAAAGGTTTTCGGTTTTGAAGTGGATTTAATTAATGAAATTACCCTTGAAGCATTAATAATTTTAATAAAATTTATATTTAAAATTAATATAAAAATTTTAATTTTGCTTAAGAGCCCAATTTCGGAATCAAGAAAGCATTAAATACAACGCATAATAACCTCACTAGAATCTATGTTTGAGAATTGATCTTCTACGCCTAATTTGTAGATAATGCCAAGTCATCATCGAATCTGCAATCCATTTTAAACATTGCGGAATATTAGACTCCAATCCTCCTTATCTAAATCTCATATTCCCAAAATAGTTAAGAAAGCACACCACCTCATACACCAATTAAAGGTTACAATTAACCAAAATAATTAGTTGAATTTAACTGCTTGTACCATTCCCCTTTTTGCAATATTTAATTATAACATTATGATATTATACTAAATTATTCTATTAAAGTTAGTTTTTTGAGATTAAATTATTATTAAAAAAATACAAATCTAACGTGTAAAACTAATTATCTTAAATAAGTCCTTATATTTATATGTAACCAGAGAAAGTCTCAGAATTTATTTTTGCAAATAAATAAATTATTTTTTATATTAGTGATTTAAGAAATTACCTCCTTAAGAACTAAAATTTTATACAATATTCATTTTATTAATATTGCATACAAAATTTTGACTATCTTTGGTTTTTCTTACGATTTGGATCTTTATGGTGATTTAAACAAAATTAAAAAATTTAAGTTGATAAATTTATGTTCAAATGTTAACAAAAAAATTTTAAATTAGAATATATTATTATGCTAATATAATTAGTATAACTAAATATTTTTTAATCATAAAATTATCATCATTTCATAAATATTATGAAAAATAGTATTGAAATTTATAAATTTTAATTTATCATTAAATATCAAAATTGTATAATGATCTAGCATGTTTCACTCCCTTACTTCTATTATTAAAATTAACTTAAGAGATATTAATAATTTAAACTTAATTTTTTATAACATCTACAAGATTTTTTAATTTCTTAGTATTTAATATAAATTAATAAATTTAATTATTTAAATTCTTTTTTTAAGTTTGAGCCTTTTATATTTTTGCTTCTTTTTAAACTTATAATTTATTTTTTTTAGTAAAGTTTTAAATTAAATTAATTTAATTTAAATTTAATTAGATTCTCATTTCTGCTTTATTATATCTACAAAATGGTTTAATTTCTTGTTTCTCTCTATGATACCACCTAAATAATACTTACCTTTCCTCAAAAAAGGCAAGTAAGGATGAGATCAGAATGTAATATTTCGCCCTTAAAGCTGAAAGCTTCCAAACAATGTTGGTGTTCAGCATTAACTACGCATCTCCGCTTACTCAATTGCGAACAACGGGGTCCACATTCAATTTCTATCTGTTATATCCATTTTTTTATATAATTTTAGATAATTAATTAATAATTATTTTATACTTATTTTCTATTAATTTTTTTATCTTAATTTTGATATTCTTATCATTTATTCCACTTAAACAATTTTTAAAGCTATTAAGTTTAATTAGTATACTAATAGTATTTTTTCTAATTTAATACAAATTTTCTTCAAAAGTTCATATAATTTAACCATTTTTTCTGTTGTTTTAACTTTTGCAAAAGCCTTGAATAAAATGAAATTTTTAGTAAGAATAATAGAAGGATGTGAGCTTAGCCACCAGAATAAAACTAACAGAAGTAAATAAAAAAACCGCGGTTAATAATGATCCAGCAAAAGCTGCATAAGTAATAGTTTAAACTAAAATATCAGAATTATGAATTTACTCCCTTTTATATAGTGAGAGATATGTAATCTTACTCTAAGAGAAAGTCTGTAATGTATTTTATAAATGAGTTTCGTTTAAATTCTTCTTATAATCTACTGAGCAAATTCCAGAACTTGCATTTTTCTTATTTCTTTACACGAACAGCCAAATAAAAGTGAATTTTTTTAATATATTAAATCATTTTTGTTCTATAATCGTTTATCATAAGACTAGCCCTTTGAATGGATACTATATTCATAGGATTACTATTTATATCTAAAGCTTAATATAGCAGTGGCATAAATTTTAGCAAATAACAAAAAGATATTTAAAATTTCTTAATGATACTTAATGATGAATATCACTGAAACTAAATATGATAGCCTTTAAAAAAGGTTTCTTTGCTCTCTCAATCTAATAAAATAGGTATGGAGGTATCTAAAGATTTTTTTTCTTGATTAATTACTCTTGGACATATCCAAAACTCTTATCTAAAGCTATTTGATAACTTGTAACTAAATATCTAAACTTTAAGTATGTCTAATTAAATGCCCAATCCTTTCTTTGCACCCTTTAATTAAAGTAATAATGTTGATCTACTGGCATCTTATTCTAACTGCTTGATCTTCTTGATTATCACTTCCAATCTCACTTTCTATTCCTCTATCATACTCACTCACTTTCTTAGCTTCAAGTATTTCTACTATTTTAATCACACACAAGTTGCTCTTTTAGCTTTTCATTTAGTTACTTGGCAAGAAAGAGTAATCAAGATTTTTAGCTTTGGCTTGCTTTAACTATTTATTAATGTGCTCTAGATTTTAGCTAAAAGAGAAAAAGACACTTGAAGTTTTCTGCTGAAGCTAAATTAACTTAATAGATAAGCTACATTTAATTGGGTTTGCTCCTTTTTAATTATCAACCTTATGCTTGTATTTTCATATTTAAATTAATTTTCTGACGATATTAGATCAAGTGAATCTTAAATCCATTTGACTGAGTAATGAAGAGCTGATAGTTTGAAGTTTAGTGAGTCAAAACTTCTTAGAAAACTGAAATTGAGCCTTGTAAACCCACGGGTTATCCTTATATGATTTCAATCAAAAAACAACTCTTAATTTTAAACTTTTACTGTAGATAAGTAGTTCATCTTATAGCATTTCAGTAGATCAGCTTTTATCTGTGACTGGCAAGCTTTATCTAAAATTAGCTTGTCTTATATACTAGCTGAAGAGTTTGCTTTATCCTATTAATTCTAGGACTGAAGTTAGACTCTAAATGATTATTTGCCTTAAAAGAGACAACTTTGTCTTCATTCCTTAGAATATTTGAAGCTTAGCTTAGTTAGTAAATTAATATCCTTATACAAATTTATTTTATCTACTTTAGTCTTGGGTAAAGATAAAACTTACCTTCTTTAGTGTTTTTGATGCAAGTCCAGAATATTTTGCTTCACTTGGGTACTTTAAGCTTATAGTTCTATCTTCAAAGAGGTTTATCACCTTTGCTTGATCCTTAGCGCTTTACTCATTTCTTTAAGTATCAGCTGAGTACATTTTATACCTTCCTGCATTTAGATTTTGCAGTTATATTAGTGAAGTTTAGCACTTTAAGGCTTAATCAGTATAATATAGTTTGGCTTAAATTACTTTTGCAGTCTATTTCATTCTTTAAGCTACAAACTTAGGCTAAATCTTCTTTCAGCCTCTTTTTATTCTTTCACTTTCATGCTTAAATTACAACTTATGCCTAATCTTCTTGATCTTCTCTATATTACTATTATTAACTGAAATCTAGATTACCTTTGACTATTTAAAGTAATGTAGATGTTTAGCGTTTCTATAGAGATCTATGAAGATCAATTTCATACCATTAAATGAGATATTTTGTACTTTTACTGCCAATGAAGGGTGGAGAACTGCTTTTCATGCTTCGAGATTTTAATTACTATAAGATATTTAGACTTATAAAAAAACTAAGCTTTGAAGCTTTATTAGAAGGTTTAAGTTCTAAAGTCTTTTTATCTCTTAATCAAAGAGAGTAGAAGTTCTCCTAATCTGCCTTATTTCAAAGCATGGTTTGATTTGATTATTTGAAAGAGTCTGATTAGTTAATAAATCAAAGGTAAGAGATATATAGTCATTACTCATATATTGGTCTTTAGTTTTCTGATGCATATAAGATTCATAAACATCACGTTATGTATTATTTATGCTATAAAGTATCTTTATTAAAGTAAGTTGGGCTATCTTCAACCATAACATAGATCTAGAAGTTACTTTTAGGTTAGCTAAGTCAATTCCTTTTCTCATTTTAACCTTCCTTCATCTAATTACCATCTTAAGGAGGATGAACTGCTTATGATATTTAGGATATAGTTTTATTCATTTACAGTCTAAGCATCTTTTTGAGCATTATATTGCAATAAAAGACTATAATGGATCAAATAGAGATAATAGAAATGTAGCTGATAAAGAGACAAGATAGTCAAGAATAGTTTCTTCAGTGTTAAAAAACGTGAAAATTTATGAAATTAAATTTAAGAATAAAATGCAGAAGTTAAAATAATGACCTACTAGATTTTCTTAAACTATACTATATTAGAATCTTAGAATCTTTAGGCAAACTATTTCCTTTCAGGCATTCCTAAACCTACTAAAACCGTAACTCCAAAATCTTAGCCTAAACTTTTCTATTAAGTATCAATTATAAGGTTCACCAGAAAGCATCACGAAGCAATAGTAAAATCTATATACAAATTAAATTTTTTTTATAGTTTGAGATTGAATCTTTAATCAAGGAACTGTCATGAAAACATTAATTGTTCATTGGGATAATTTTGGTATATTTAAAGAACTAAAATATAAAGCTCTATCTAAATTTTCCTTTTTCTTTGACATTACATGCAGAGTTATAAATATATAAATTGAAAAATATTAAACATAAGATTACTAATGAGTAAGCAAGAATTGGATGCTTATAACTTGACTAATTTCCATTATCCTCTCTTTTTTCATTTAAATCCAGTCCTAAGTTTGATTCTTCATAATTTTATATTTCTTCGTTTCTCTCTTCCTAAATTTGATTCTCTTATCCTTGCTTTTCTTCATTTTATCCTCATTTTCTTATTCTTCTACCTCTTATACAACTGAAGTGAGTATAATAAGTCCTGACTAACTACAATTTACACCTATAATAGTTAGCTAGTTGGATTTTTTCTATTGAGCATGAAGTTCCATTTTCTCATTTTTTTTCGTTGATATCTCACGATTGGCACACTAAATTTGAAGGTGTTTAAGTTTGGTTATAGCTTAGAACATATTCAACTTAGATTTTAAATTTCTTCAAATTATCCTTCTTATATAGAATCTATCATTTCAGATATTTAGTAAACAGAAGATTTAAATGATGGATATAACTAAAATCATCCATTTCACATTAATTGCTTCTTCAAATAAAAAGATTACAACAAAGCATCCTTTAATAACATTGAATAGCTTAGGAATTAGGCAGAGAAATTCCCATTACTATCATTATTTCTCCTTTAGAGTTTCAACGGTTGAGATCATAAAAAAGAAAAGACTCTAGTCTCGTAACTCTTTTCTTTAGTAGGAATTTCTTTCTCCTTTCATAGAATAGAAGAATTATTTACAAGATTTATCAAATTTAGATTTTAGAAGTTTTATATGTAAAAGTATGATTATTTATATAGTTAAAGGTACTTCACCTAGTTATTAGACTAGGTTATACTTCTTGTTCAATGTTAAATTTTATATATTAGAACTGTTTAATTATCTACGTAAGCAAAGACGTCTAATTTAAGGATATCTGGTACTTTGTTTGCTAGTTAAGACATTGGTAGATACTGTCTATATAACTCTGTAGGCTTTCAGGTGCTACGTTTAGTCTTACTTCTTAGTAACTTGAAACTGCTATTGCCATCTATTCTTGCTTCTCTATTTTTTAGGATAGATATCATAAGAACTGTTTCATATCTATAGGAGAAAAACTAAGAGTATTTAAATAACTTAAAGCTTTTAGTGCTAATTTCTTCATCTAATTTAAAGGAAATTCTTTATAGAATGATCCCATGCAAAAGAACTGGTATCTTAAGAGATAATCTTCATCTAAATCAGTAGCATCATCACACTTTAGACTAAATAAGGTATCTCATGCTTTTCATTTTTGAGAGCTCACTATAAAATTTTCAACTTGAAGAGCTCTGTAAACATAGATTATTTTTGGCTAGTACATTTGATTACTCCTTATACTTCAAAAATAAATGTATGGTAATTTCCTTACTCAAGTTCTTATGCCTTAATTTATATAAACAATTTAGTGACAAAGAAGGTAGCAGATTATCAAAATCTACCAGAACTTTGGTATCAAGAAACTGTCTTTATATCTACACTTGAATTAGAAACAACTCTATACATTATAAAAAATTAGATGGATTTATTTTGCTATATTCATTATTCTGTATCATTATAGCCACTGGAGATACCTTATTATTGGTTATATTTAAGTACACTTTATCAGAGGTTTATTTTTGTTTGTTGAAATAAACACGTACATCAAGTTCTAAGAATGCTCATACTAGAAATTACTATCCTTATAACGTAATGGAAGATGTAAAGAAATTACACTTATCTTCTACTTCTTTTTTGATTGCCTCATTATATGAAGTCTATTTTTAGTCTATAGCTTAACAATTTCATTCAAATCTTAATTCTTCACTAGGACTATCAATCGCTATTATAAACAGAGTGCAGTTATCCTACAAATCATCACTCTATACTCAATACCAGATATATAAACCTTCATCGTCTTAGTTAAACTAAAGTATAAGAAGATTAAAATTTTCATTTTACCAGAAATTTAAAATAAGAAAATTACAAATTAGACCTTCATAATGCTATCTAAGTATCTTAATTTGAATCTTTAAGTCTAAAACTATTTTACTTAATGTCTTTTTGATGAGTTAGAGATTCTATTAGTTAGTAATATTCTGTTTTTCTAAAGCTTTTAAGTAGATCCTTAATAGAAATACCAGTGTCATTAAAGTCTACTAATTTTGCCTCTGAGATATATTTTTGTAATGTCTTTGAAGTTTGATATCATTTAAAATATGAGATCAGTTTAGATATGTTAATGTGGATCTGAAATTATTGAAGAGTTAAAGTCGAGAGAATTAGAAAATTTGGTTAGAAGCATGGAAGTTAACGATAATAGCATTAAGGATAAAGACTACCATGACAACATTTTCATCAAGTGCTAGATAGTAGTAGGGTAAATAAAAAGCAAAAGCAATCTCTTCCTTCTCCTCCTGTAGTAGGAAGAAGTAAACCCTTCCAAAATATTTTTGGAAAGATTTCTACCTTCGGAAGCTTCAGCTAAATTATTGGCTTTAGAATAGATTATTCGATTTTTTTCCTTCAGCAAAATTTATTCTTAATTAGGAAGGCTTCAATTCCATAACGCTTTGAGGTATAATACAAAGCTGAGGTAGCAAAAATAAAGCAAAAAGATCTGCTTCACGCTTGATAATAAGAATTGACAAACTAATGAGGCAAGCTTCGAATTGCAAGAAGAAGAACGATGCTTTGTATGCTAATAGGTGAAGTTTCGACATTACCTTGCATGGTTGTTTCCAGATTGATGCATAATGGCTTTTATTTTAAAGAAATAAATAAAAATATAAAATAGATTCTACACTTACTTCTGCTTAAATTATCTACTATTAATTATCTTAAGATATAACATGTGCCATTTATTATTCCTAAAAGTCTTTCTTCTAGTTAGAATAATGAGCTAACTTTTTATATCAGCTTCTAAATAAATCAACCTCTCTCTTTAATCTATTAACTTTAAATTATCTTATCTTTTCATTTGGTCTCTCATCTCTGAGGTATAGGTTTGGACATTATATATAAATGTTGTAAATAGAAAAAGAAATTAAAAAGGCTAGCTTAGTAGACTTAATAAAATAATTAAGTAGCAAAATAATCCTTTAGAAAGCTACTAATTATACTAAAAGTATATCCTTCCTATTATAAGTAAAAGCATTATAAATAGATAACTATTATTAGTATACAAAAGCTATGATAGTAGCAATATTGATTGCATTAAAGTTCTAAATGATAGACTACATGAGTATAGATAGATAGTGTTAATATGATATGGATTAAAATGAATTAACTAATAGCTAAATGTTTAATTAAGTTAATATATGAATTCTTAATTTAGAAAAGCTTCTTAGCTTTAGACTAGTATAGTAACTATCTAATTATTAATAACTTATTATTTTCTTAAGCTTTAGAATTAAACATAAATAGATTTAAACTATTTAATTCACTTTCATTATAATCAATATGGCTGAATCTAACAGGTGCAGCTCATGCTTAGTTCATTTCGACTCTTAAATACGAATTCCCGTAACCCTTCCTTGTGGACATCAAGTATGCCAAATTTGTATTCTTGAAGAATACTTAAGAGAGGGTTCTTATCAGTGCCCAAAAAGAAACTGTAGAAAAGTTTCATTTAATGATCCAAAAAGTTTAATAAACTAAAAGGGCTAATCAAGTGAAAGTAAATAAGAATATAAATAACTTCATCTTGAAGAAACTAAAATTGAACTATCTTATTAGCAGAAACCGAAACTAATAAAAGTCAAGATTTTAAGTGAAAATGTAGAAGAGATAAACTTAACAGTAGAGGAAGGAGAAACAATTGAATAACTGAAATAAAAAGTAGAAAGACTAGAAGGAATTGACGCTGATTTTTATGAACTTTATAGAGGATAAGAAAAATTAGATAGTTAGCATAAAATAAATAAAATGGAGAATAGAGATGAGGTTTAGCTAGAATTAAAATTGAAGGCTTGTAATTAATATAAATTTAAGGAGGTGAGAAAATAAGATTTAGAAGGTAAAAAATAAAGATAGAAAGTAATTAATAAAAAATTAGTTTTCGAGATAATGAGAGAATAATATGGTAAATAATATAATAATAGAATGTAAATAATAATAAAAATTAGAAAGTATTAAATAATCAAAAATAGGAGAAAGTAAGAAAATTTAAAAAAGGCTAAAATGACTTCGAAAAAAGTTAGAAATAAATGTATAGGAGGTAAATTTTAAAAAAGCGTGTAATATATTTAACAAAAGTGAGTAATACTTTAAAAACTAGAAAGTAATAAATAAAATTTAAGAATGTAATAAAATAAATAAGATTGTAAGAATACTAAGAAAGGGAGTAATAATTAAATATAGAATGTAAAAAATAAAAAAGATTGTAAAATAATTATGTTAAGATGGTAATTTAACAAATCCAGAAAGTAAATTATTTAATATATAGCAAGTAAAAAAAAACAAATAAAGGAGGTAAAAATTAAAATAAGATGGTATTTCTATTTAAAATAGAATGTAAGATATTTTAATTATTTATAGATGGTAAGATATTTTAAATATTTATAGATTGTAAGATATTTTAAATATTTATAGATTGTAAGATATATTAAATATTTATAGATGGTAAGATATTTTAAATATTTATAGATTGTAAGATATTTTAAATATTTATAGATGGTAAGATATTTTAAATATTTATAGATTGTAAGATATTTTAAATATTTATAGATTGTAAGATATTTTAAATATTTATAGATGGTAAGATATTTTAAATATTTATAGAATGTAAGATATTTTAAATATTTATAGATGGTAAGATATTTTAAATATTTATAGAATGTAAGATATTTTAAATATTTATAGATGGTAAGATATTTTAAATATTTATAGATGGTAAGATATTTTAAATATTTATAGAATGTAAGATATTTTAAATATTTATAGATGGTAAGATATATTAAATATTTATAGTGAGTAAGATATTTTAAATATTTATAGTGAGTAAGATATTTTAAATATTTATAGATTGTAAGATATTTTAAATATTTATAGAATGTAAGATATTTTAAATATTTATAGATGGTAAGATATTTTAAATATTTATAGAATGTAAGATATTTTAAATATTTATAGAATGTAAGATATTTTAAATATTTATAGATGGTAAGATATATTAAATATTTATAGTGAGTAAGATATTTTAAATATTTATAGTGAGTAAGATATTTTAAATATTTATAGATTGTAAGATATTTTAAATATTTATAGAATGTAAGATATTTTAAATATTTATAGTGAGTAAGATATTTTAAATATTTATAGATTGTAAGATATTTTAAATATTTATAGAATGTAAGATATTTTAAATATTTAAAGGGAGTAAGATATTTTAAATATTTATAGAATGTAAGATATTTTAAATATTTATAGAATGTAAGATATTTTAAATATTTATAGATGGTAAGATATATTAAATATTTATAGATTGTAAGATATTTTAAATATTTATAGTGAGTAAGATATTTTAAATATTTATAGATTGTAAGATATTTTAAATATTTATAGTGAGTAAGATATTTTAAATATTTATAGCGGGTAAGATATTTTAAATATTTATAGATTGTAAGATATTTTAATTATTTATAGATGGTAAGATATTTTAAATATTTATAGTGAGTAAGATATTTTAAATATTTAAAGGGAGTAAGATATTTTAAATATTTATAGTGAGTAAGATATTTTAAATATTTATAGATTGTAAGATATTTTAAATATTTATAGATGGTAAGATATTTTAAATATTTATAGATTGTAAGATATTTTAAATATTTATAGTGAGTAAGATATTTTAAATATTTATAGCGGGTAAGATATTTTAAATATTTATAGATTGTAAGATATTTTAAATATTTATAGATGGTAAGATATTTTAAATATTTATAGAATGTAAGATATTTTAAATATTTAAAGGGAGTAAGATATTTTAAATATTTATAGAATGTAAGATATTTTAAATATTTAAAGGGAGTAAGATATTTTAAATATTTATAGAATGTAAGATATTTTAAATATTTTATAGATTGTAAGATATTTTAAATATTTATAGTGAGTAAGATATTTTAAATATTTATAGCGGGTAAGATATTTTAAATATTTATAGAATGTAAAATATTTTTTATAGACAGTTTGTATTTAAAAACTATTATAGCTAGTATTTTTTATTATTATAAGAGGGTATTAAATTACCTCAGGCGGTAAGAATCTACTTCAGGTACCTTTTTAATTTTTGATTGTAAAAAATAATTATAAGATGGTTTTGATTTTATTGAAGCTAGTATTTGCTTATATGAGCTTGTATTATTTAACCTAAGTTAGTAATAAAATGATATAGAATGTAATATTATTAATATTTATAGGGGGTAATGATTTATTTGAAAAGAAAGTAATGCCTAATATAATTGATTAAAGAATGTTATAGTAATGATTAATATTAGATTATTTATACTAGGTAGTTATTTTTCTATTTTAGGATGTAAATAATTTAATGATAAGTAAGTTTTTGATTATAGAGGGTAATTTTTGATATAAACAGAGATGGAAAAACATTTAACAGCTTTAAATATTTATCTTAAATTAATGCTTAATTATTAATTAATTTCTAATTTAGATACTTTAGTTATTTTAAAGTTACTAAACACATTAGCATTATATTTTAAGATCTTTGCTAACTTTCTTGCTTTTTTCACTTTATTGATGAAAAATTGATTCCTATTAAGGAGATGTTGGAATTAGTAATTAAGGTAATATTTTGATAATAGCTATAGTTTTTTAGCTGATGTATTAGATTTGTTGATAGTAGTTGTTTGATTTTGAAATAATGTCTAGAAGTGTTAATTTGATATCCTTTCTATTAATGTTTAAAATAGGTTTAGTAATTTTTAAAGATAATATGTAATGATCTAATATAGTCTCTACAAAATGTGTGTTTATGAATTATAAAATAGTTAGTTTAAATAATAGTAAATAAGGATGTAGTTAGTTAGTTTGATTTAGTTATGGTTGTGTAATAAAGTGTTAAAGTGTTACTGAGATATTGCTGCTGGTATTTTAAAAATTTGTAATAGATAAGTATTTAATTTATAATCTATGTAATAATATGATTAAAGCAGATGTAAGAATTTAGCTTATATAATGATTGTTATTATAAACTACTACTTGAATATGATTAATTTGAATTACTAATATTATAACACACAGTCTATACTTTATAACCCTATTTTATATTCTAATTAATATATTAACTACTTATTTTTAGCTATTTATTAATATCCTCTATCTATATCTTCTATTTTATTTAATCTACTAATATTATTAGTAAGATTTCTCTAGTTTAATACTATTAAGATGTAGTGTACTCTTAAACTACTTTATTTACATATTTTATTATTAACTTCTAATTTATGTCTATAATCAGAGTTATTTATTTCTATTATCATTTCAAATCTTAAGTACACTCTAAAATTATATTATATACTAAATTATTACTAGACATCAATCAAATCAGTTACCAACAAGTGTAATTGATAAGGACAACTAGAAAATGGTATTTTGATTTTAAAAGTATAATATAGCATAATATAAAAGTAAACATTATAAACAATATAAATAACTAATAATCTAGCTAACCCTTTATAAATATAATAACAAAACATATCCTTAATTCAATTCAAAACACTATCATTTCCTTAATATATCCTAACAACATTATCACTCAAAAACATTCTATCTAGTAGACTCAATTTTATATTACTATTCAATTCATCAAAATCTTATTTTTCAAACTCAACTAATCAGTCATAGATCAAATACTTATTATCAACCTAAACATTATTTATATTATCCAATAAACCTCTTAACAAGCAAAAGACTAACTATTTTAACTATCAATTACGAAAAATATATGTATATCAAAAAATAACAAAAAACAAACTCTAAAATTTTAAGTTTCGGATTTAAACGAAAAGATTATAACATTTTTATAAATCGTTGTGAAGATAAAGTAAGAAAATAAGCAATTAAAAAAGTAAATCAACTAAAAATCGGAAATGCAAAAGGTAAATTTCTAACTAAAGTAAATAGAAGATAGACTCAATAATTAAATTATATTAACAATTAATAATCTAGAAAAATTAAAATAATGCAGATCCTATGGATATTGAGAAAAATCCAAAAATAAATAAATTATTTAGTAGATAAGAATATTATGATGATGATTCTACAAGAAAAAAGAATATCTAATAAGGATATGTTAACAGTTTAAAATTAAGTAAATACTATAAGTAAAAAAATTTGAAGAAAACTGAGTTAAAATATTATACGCAAGATGATTGAATTTTTTTATGATAAAGCTATCAAGGAATGAAATTAATGAATCAATAATGGAAATGAGTAATAAAATAATGAGGAAAATATTTAAAGGAGCTATAGAATATATAGAACTAGAAGAGGAAAAAATAAATGATTTTCAAGATGAAAATTGAACCGAAGAAAAAAAGAAGAACAAGAAATCTTCGAGCGAATTCGCAAGAAAAAGCAGAACTTTTATAAGAGCGAGTACAAGTGAACTTAAAGAGGTTAACCTTAGAAGCATAGTGCCACTATTATTTACTTTTTGTTATTATTTTATTAACAAAAATATTTAAAATTAAAAAATATAGATAAATTT
Organism: Loxodes magnus; assembly: GCA_946699065.1. Classification (NCBI taxonomy): domain Eukaryota; phylum Ciliophora; class Karyorelictea; order Loxodida; family Loxodidae; genus Loxodes; species Loxodes magnus. Next base: position 157,356 of record CAMPDV010000906.1, read on the forward strand.
TCGTATACTTATAATATATAAAAAACGATAATTTTCTTAACCTCAAGTCATTTAAAAAATAATATTTAGTAATAAATAATAGTTGAATATTATTAAAATAAAAAAATTTATATCAGAAATTATTTTATCAAAAATAATTATAAAAAAGTAAAAAAAGATATAGATAAACAGAAAAAAATATATCATGTTTTTAATTAAGAGCAAACTAAAAAAACATAAAAAAATTAAAAATAATTAAAAGGAAATACGAAAAGAAAAAAATTGCAACTTTGATCCAAAAATTAAAAAAATTATAAGCAAAAAATTTGAGGGTAAAATTTAAATACAGATAATCTGAAATATAAAATTAAAATTTTGGTTATAAAAATCTAAAATTCCTTTAATTTATCAAAGAAATACTACACATTATAAAAAAAAATTAAAATATTAATTTATGCAAAACTTTTAAATTATTAAGATAAAATCTTAATAAAAGTAAATTATAAAGAACTAAAATTAACATTTTTCAAAAGAATAAAATAAATTATAAAAATATGGTTTGAAATAAAAAAATCTGAAAGTAAAGTAAAGAGCACGCCAAAAAACTTTAACTAATAAAAAGAAAATGAGATAAAAAGAGAATCAAAATAAAATAGAAATATATGAAAAAAGACAAAGAAAGATAAAATATGAAAAAATTTGGAAAGATTTAATTTTAATTTTGGTTTGAATAATTTTTTCTTTAAAGTTTTTTTTTACATTTAATTTTACTTACATTCTTTTTTCTATCTCATTTTTGTTGCATTTATTTTAGTTAATTTATTATTTATTATCAATTACAAATAACTTTTCTAGTATTTATTCTTTTTGAGATAACTTTAATTTATATTTAATTATCTGGATAGAAACAATTTTTTTTCTGAATCTTTTAAAGATGTATAATTGATTAAAAAATATATTTCAGATATTTTATGTGAAAATTCAAAAATTTTTTTTAAAGTGATGTATAATCAATAAAATTATTTCCTTTTTTAATATTTGAATCAAAAATTTCTAAAAGAAATCCTTTATTTAAAATATTTAAATATTTTGGCTATTTAATTAATGTTTTTGATTAAAGTTTTATAATTTGGAACAAAATTTTAATATTTTATAGAAAAAGATTTAGACTTATTGAAGCGAATGATAAGATTTTTTGTAAAAAGTACTAAGTTTTAAACTATTTAATAATTAAAAGTTTTTATCATAATTCTTTTTGTTATTTTAAGTAAAATACTCTAAACCCAAAAATAGTTTAATTATAAAGATGCTATAATATGTTAGGATTCAAATCAGGATTTTTCGCGGCTCCAAAAAGGTAGGAGTTAACGACACCCTAGAGAAGTTAGGACCAAAAAAGGGAATCAAAAAGGTCAACATCAAATTGAACCACCCATTTTTGAAGAAAATCCTAGGAAATATATCTTTTTTATTAAATCCTTTATCGAAGATACTTTTTTCTCTTTATTTTCTCAGTTGCTTTTTTACCACCTTATTCTTATGTTCTTTTTCTTTTGCACTTATTTGATCATAGAATTTTTTGCAGCTTCTTCACTCAGATTTCTTTCGAATCGCGAAAGTATCATTTCTTCACTTTTTTTTGTTTTATCTTCCTTTTCTTTTACTTCTCTTTTTTTATAGAATGTTACTTTCTGCGCTTGTCTAGCTTCTTTTTAGTTTTTCCAGTCTATTTTTTTGATCTTTTTGTTTTTTAGCTAATTTTTTTTTCGGAATTTTTTATTATGTTTTTTAATTTTTTTTCATGATGGTTTTAGTTCTCTTTCTCAAGTTATAAGATCAATTCTATTCCTTCCGCTAGGCTGAATTTTACCATTCGCTTCTCGTTATCCTTTCTCAGTTTCCTAACCTCTGCTTGGTGGTTTATAACTGCTTAATAGCCACTCCAAGCTCATCTGGCTAGAATTTTTAATTTTGGACACACATATACCCGATAGATCCAAAGACGTAAATTAGTAATCCATCCAATTCAATATCGTTATACTATTAGTTGCCGCTATTTATAAAGAAACATCAGAACTGGACATTCTCACTATCTCCAATAGATTTTATTAAACACTTGAATTATTATTTGCAGAATTTGAATTATAAATCTCTCTCACGAACTATAGTATCTCCAGATTGTCCACTATCAAAAACTTATTTATATTGTGAGCCTCTATTGTTTATGCCTTAGCGGATGAAACTAAATCTATAATATTCTTTGCCACATAGTAATCTCTTATCGATGCATGAATAAACTCAAACCTCTTTTTATTATTCTACTCCTTTATCTATATCAAACACCCTATATGATTTTAATCGTCCGTAAACTACTTTATCCACTTTTGATTCACTTCATCAAAGCTTGATATCTTCACCGAACCCTGTAACATCTCCCATGCCGCATTCACTTAGATACTTTCAAACAACTTTATTTACTAGTTGAACACCTTACTTTTTAAACCCTGATTTTACAATTTTTCTTAGGTTCTTTTGTTTCACTAAACTATGAAAATCTCATATATTCTAGACTTTTAAATTACTTAACCACTTTTTAAATAATCTAATATCTCTTCCTCACTCAAACAAATATATAGAGGAAGGGAATACTGATAATTTCTTTCAGACCAGGTATTCTCTATATTAATGCCATCATCTCTTATATTTAAGATGCTTCCACTTGACTTGCACTTTATTATTACTGGTTCTTCTTAACTAGGACTTTTTCTATATATTTTTCTATCTAAACGATATCGAATGGCTTTATATACAGTTCCTATAACTCTTATAATTAGACTCTTTCGCTTCTATATGGTGCAAAATAATGTTGGTAGTTTTTTTCTTTTAATGCATAATTACTCTACATGTTATTATATATTTTGCATGAGGATATTTTTGCTTTAATTTATTACTACTGATAAAACCTTGCATTCTCCCAACTCATCATACGCGTCAAATAAGAACAGATTCTTTCTAAATTTAAATGTCTCATTTCTTTCTATTTAATAATTATCTAAAGCAGATTCTATTAATTTGTCTTCGAATGCTTTTATAGTTGAGAGATACACATATATGGATAAGTATTCATGTTTCTAATCTAGATATTTTAAGGCTAAAATCTTCAGGAACAAGGATTTTCCAGAATCGGAATCTCCCAGAAGTAATAATCCTGTCTTAGTATCATTTTCTAAAAATTTCAAAACTTCAAGGTCAAGATCATCCTCAGCTTATGAGTTAGGATTAAGTGCGCAAACTAAATTTACGTAATATTCTTACTTCTTCTAAACCTCACCTTTTAAGTATCTTATCATATCTTCATAAATACTGCTGCTTATTCCCTTCAACGCAAGTCAATTCTCTTCCATTGTTTAAGTAAATTAAACCACATGCTCTGGATTCATTATTAATTCAATAATTAACTAGCGCTCTTTTACATTTTAGCTTAAATTCTCTTTTTTTAATTTAAATATTCTTTCCTTATAAGTGCAAGCTGCTTAATTGTTTTCTAAGGTCAATTCCAAAAATATCTTCAATATGTAGTACCTTATCTACCAATCCTTGTCGTCACATAGTTTTTCTAAAAGCTTACATGAGTCTTCTATTAATTCTTTATTTTTCTAAGAGTTTATTATCATGTGCTTCAGAAGAAAACACTCTTTAAATCTTAAGTACATTTTTTCTTTAAGAACAATATCTCAAAATTGGTAAAAATTTTATTTTGAGTATTGTCTAACTAAATCACATGCAAGAGCATCTAAGACTCGTAATCTAATAATCTTTTTATAGTTGAGCTTCTAATTTACCCAACCTTTTCCTCATAAGAAAAACTCCTTTATAATAGAGATCGCTTCTGACCCTATAACTCCAACTCCAAACGTCAAGGCAATTATTCATTAAGCAACTTTTAAAATCTTACATAGAATTCTAAAATATTCGGTTTCCTTGCTATCTGGAATATTCTCCAGAATCATCAAACTAAATCTTAAGTAAAAATCTAGTTCTGGATTTCAATCCTATTTTTATTTTTATTTACTAACTTTAAGCTATCATTTATTTTTAAAATGAGATCTTCCTTTGTTTTTTCATTTATAAAGGAATTTTACTCGTTCTTCTAAAGCAACACAGCCAATAACTCAGGAAGATTTCGTACAAGCTACTCTTTCAAAAGCAAAGACCATCCTTCAGCATACTTATGGGAAATAATTTCAATGAATTGATTTATAAGAACTAGTGGATCATTGATATTGGCAAATTTATTCTTTTGAATTGTTTGAATTCCTTGTAGAACTTTACCCATCTTTTATTCATTCAAACCTTCTTTTAAGAGCTACAATCCTTCTTGATAAATCTTTTGTTCCTTATTACCAAAATTTTGTTCATTTTCTTGATATTTCTAACTTTTATCATTGTTTAACCCTTATTTTGATACTGGCTAATTACTCTACTTTTCTTTAAATTTTTTATCCTGAGAACCACAACAATCTTCTCCTTTTAGCTTCATTATTTTCTAAATATTTAGCTTATCTCTCTTATTAGAAATAAGATTAATTCTTTAATCTATAAGATTCATTTAATTATTCTAGCACTTTGTAATTGCATGCCTTTTTAAATCAGCAAAATAAGAAATGTTTTGAAGGAAGTTATAATATTCAAATTGTTGAGATTACTATAAAGAGATCTTTATCTAATTATTTGGAACTTGTTCATCTTATGAATCTAGGAAAGTTTAACTCTCTTTATGATTCTTGTATTCATATTCATTCATTTAATTACTTGAAGTTTAGCGTTCATCCCTTTCTAGTGTCCTTTGATGGTTATTAAAAGTTTTCATAAAGAAAGGCGAATCAAATCGGATTAAAAGAATATGTGACTTTAAGAAGTCATTTGTCTAGCTTTATTACTGAAAGCATTGATAGTTTCTCAGAACTTAACTGAAAAGATAGCAATTCGAATTGCAAATTCCAGTAAACATTTTATTATCTTAAAGACTAAATTCTCTTAAATACCTTAAATTATATAAAACATTGAATAAAATCAATTAATATTAGCTTTATCATCTATTACTGTAAAAGCTAATTGTCTAAATAAGAAACAATTAAATCATTTTATACTCTAACTCTATAACCTAAAACTAATTAAAATCAGCTAGTTTTAAATTAAGTCTATTAATAGATTTAATTCTTAACTATAGTAAAAATAAAAAGAATCTAATGAATCACAATTAAAAAGCTAATAAGTAGATAAATAGCAAAGTATCAAATTGAAAAAACAGCTAATTTATACATGGTAAGCATTAAATTTATTAATTTTAATAAGTTTTGCTGATAGCATCCTATTTGATATCCAAATAAACTTATAAAATAGCCAGATATTTACTTATTTTTGACATAGCTTAAAGTAAATCTAATAATTAAGACTAAAAGCTTTTATTTTCTATTTTACTGAGAGTATTTTAAGTTCCTAACTGAATAATATAATTAAGATACTAATTGTAATACTAATTGAAGAGATTCTACATAATTAAAAATAAATAATTAGTTTCATAGCAAATTCTTCCCTAAAAAAGAAAATCTAAAGGAGACAGTTTTTTATTAAGCTCAAAAAATAAATTTAAACTAAAAAACTTTTTATTAGTTAAAGAAGAAAAATGATTACTATTTAATATATTCTTTTGACTAAAGATTCTTAATCATAAAAATTGAATAAATAAGCAAAAGAAGTTTATTATTCTTATTAAATAAGTTTTAAATAAAGCTTTTAATAATAGTGGAATCATATATCTAATAGCATAAAATATAATAATTTCTATAATTAAGGTAATAATAATTAAGATTATATATATTATATTTAATAAAAAGTAAAGCATAAGATAAAAGAAAAACTTATTTTAATTAGTTATATTTATTTAAATTGTATTAGATGTATTATCTAATTTCTACTAATCAGATACTCACTAAATTTAGTAATTATTATAAAATGTATTAATGAACTAAAGAAAAATTAAGTTTCTAATTATTTTAATAAATCTATTTGAAACTAAAATTAATACAAGCTCTAATAACTATAAAGAGAATAGCTTATATAATAAGAATAAAATAAAGCTAAAAAATTATTAATCAAAAATGTTATAATTTATCTGAATTAATTATAAGGCTTAGCTTTAACTTAGTTACATGTCTTTAAGATTTTAAGACTAAGAATTATCTTTATTTATAAGGTATTTTAGTAGATAAAATTAAGGCTAATTTTTAATAATGCTAGATGTTGCTGTTAGAAAATAAAATTGAAGCTAGTTAAAATTATTAAAGATAAATTAGCATGACTAATATGATTAAAACTAGATGATAATCTTAAATCATAAAATCTAATAAAATGAGGAATTCATTAAATAGAACAAAATAAATTATACCTAGAAAATTCAAGCAAAGTTATAAGTATTTAAGTTAAAGCTGAAATTCGAGAATGCAATTCTGGAGAAGATTCCTTCAAGGGCTGAGAAGTTATATGAAGAAACTAATTAATAATTAAATTTTAGGAAAGATAAATAGCATAGAATTAAAAGATTACATGAGAGGGACAACAATAACGAAAATAATAATTTAGAGATATTAAGTTGCTACAAAATTAAAAGAATGCATAAATCTATTTAAAAAGTTATTCTGTGTAATTTTTCTGCTAGATATCGGTGCTAAAAGAAGAAAGAAATTTAAAGCATGCTTAATATTAAGCATGACTATGATCAGAAAACTAGATAAAAAGGCTGAAAAATCTCAAAATCAAATGATAAAAGTTTAAAATGAGTAGAATTAGCATTCATTATATTGCTGTAGAAATTCGCAGGAAATATATTAGCGCAGGAATTAGCTCTATTTGGGACTTCTAAAGAAGTTATGATAATTTCAGATGCGGTTCTTTGGTTTATTTAAGCTTTTAACGTTTTTTCAAACCTAAATTTTAATTTTATTTTTGCCTTTATTTATTCAAAAAAGCTGATTACGCATTTCTTTATTTCTTAGTGTTTCCCATTCTAATTTGTGCATTTTCATAGCTCTTCTATTTCTTAAAATTATAAATTTGCTTAAAAAACTCCAACAGCTGAGAAATATAATATCTTAGAATAGCTCTTAAGATATTAATATTTGTAGGTCAATGAAGACTAACTTATATAAATAGGTTATTATCTCCTATTATCTTCCAGTACCTATAGGTATTTATTTACTTACTTAAAATTTTGAAAATTCAGTTTTCTCTGATTTATTATAAACTTTAATCTTTTTATTAAAACTTTCCTAAATTGATGGATTCTTAAATCTTACTACCTTAGTAATTAAGATTCTTATAGGTTTATGCTTCTAATTTTTCTAAATTTATAAATACTTACTCTTTTATTATTGCATGCCTCGTGCTATATAGATTGTCTTTTGTCTTGTTTACACTTTTTATATTGTTCCATCTTTCATGAATTTGATTCTTCATTTTAGCTCTAATAGGATATTTCTATAGGAATGTTTAGTTTTATATGTAAATATTCAGGCTACATTTTTTTGGAAAATAAAGTCTTCAAATATCTATTTTCTGCTTACTTGAAAAGCTTAAACCACCCCATTAAATTTGTAATAAATGAAGATTTCACTGTAATAAAGGTTACTTATGAACTCTTTTCCTAAGCTCTATTTTAATAAATAGACACTTACATTTGTTTAATTTTTAAATTAAATTAATTAAAAAAGGAAAAGCTGAACATTAACTTATTAAAGCAAATAATTATCTTCTTAATAAAACTTACTAAACAATTCCATAGTTGTAGAGATTAAATCTTATTATAGGAGAGCTATAGAATCAGTTAAGTCTTCTATTTTTTTGATACTATATTCACAAGTTGTGACAGTTAGTATATAAGATTGAAAAAAGAGATTTAATTCTTAATAGAATAATATAAACATTAAAAGTAACAAGTCAAGATTAAGATAACAACACTTTAATATCCTTAATATATACATTTATAACCTAATTCAAATGCAACTTAAAGGTGTGATATTCAAGCTCCACTTAAAATTTTATATCCTATCTGCTGAGACATCGACCCTTAAAAAATTTACTGGACTTAATTTAAAGAAATAATTTTTAAACAGCAATGAAGATTCCAGAAAAGATGCTTAAAAATATCGAAGTTAAATGAAGAGATAATCTGAAAGTTTTAAATTAAATTCAAGGATTTTCTAGAAGTGAAACCTCAATAAGGCGGAACATCAAGAACTCAAAAATTAAAAATAACTAAGAGGCAGTAGAGGTGGAAAAAGGAATAGTTTAAGATCATAATATAGATAGGAATAATGTCTTAAGCTTACAAGTTAAATTTGATTTATCTAATAATTTTTAACTTATTGAATTATTTAGAATAAGATCATTAGCTTGCTTGATTATCTTTCAAACATTATTTAAATTTTAATCTTCTAGTTATAAGCATTAAACCAAAATAATAGAATCATATTATATAAATAAGAGGGTTATTAAAATAATAATAATGAGACTAAAGTTTAGATAAAGAGAGTTAGTACTATTTAAAGAATAAGGAAAATAATAATTAGTAGATTATTAAACTAAAAGTATTTCTATTAATTAATATATTAATATATCTTTAATATACATCTTAATTAAATTAAACAAAACTTCCTTCTTCACTTTAATTAAACAATAATAGATTTAACTGGGAGCAATCAAAGTTCGAATGCCTTAGAAATTTTAATTAAAACTTTATCTGCGTCTAAACTAACTGAGAAACTATTCCAAAATTAGAATTGGAGATTTAGCTTATTAAATAAGAATGATTATGATAATTTACAAATAAGAAAGTTTAAGTCATAATCTAAAAGAAATTAACAGATATTACAAAATTAAAATCTTAAGACTTTAAGGATTTACTGAAGCTATTAGAAACTATTTTTATTTGAAAGAGAAAAACATTTAATTGGGCAGAATAATTATAAAGCACTTTAAAATATTCGCTGAAAGTAAAATCAAGAAATATAAAATAAAAAAGAAGAAAGAAGAAAGTATTATAATCAGATTAAATTTCATTTAGAGACTCAGAAAAATCTTCAAAAAAAGAAAGGAATGCCTCATTAAATAACAAAATTGACTAAAAATAGATATAGAAAAATAATTTAAGACCATAAAAATGAGCTACAGCTTTCAATTCTATAAATGGAAAGAGGAAAATGGAATTTAAAGAAAGATATTTAATGTAATAAAAATATAGGAAATAAGACATAGATAAAGATAACTAAAATGAAATCAATCTAGAAAGCCAATTTTAATTTTCTCTAGTAAAATTTGGTTAGCATGAATCTGATAGAAAGTAACCGAGGGATTTCTAGCAATGATTTCACAAAATTATTTAAGATATCTTAAGTTTAAATTAGGATTATAAAACTTACCTTTTAATATTTGCAAAAAGCTTAAGAAATGTAAAAAAGATTAAAGCTAGAATATAAGTATTTAACTAACTATATTTAAGTTATTGTTCTTTACAATCTTTAAAATATAAACTTTATAAATAATAGATAAAAGAGGCACTAACTAATCTATAACTACTAAATACATTTAATAATTGGAAATGTCTTTAGCTAAAATAATAAAGTATTATAATTAAATAAAGGAAATTAATAATAAAATGAAAGTTAAAAATAATAGCATTAGTAAGCTTATATATGTAAATTAACTAAGGCTAAATAACTAATACTAAGAAGCTTAGTATTTAAAAATGAAGTAATAAATTAAATATTCCTTTCTTAAGTCAATCTTAATAAATAGATATCTTATATTACTATAATTACTATTTATTTTAATAGTATATTATTTATTTTTACTTATTAAAGCACATTCCATTAAAATAATTGAATGAACTACATTAGCTGATAGTTATCTTAAAATATTATAAAGATGCTAAAGATTTTAAAATAAAATATATGAAATACTGTGCTTGATACACAGTTAGAATAATTAAATAAAAATAATTATAGATATAATCACTAATATAACTAACTATTATAAATTTATTACCTATAGTATTTAAGCAGTATCTTAAATTTGGATGTAAGATTTATTAATTGAATCTACAGTTAAACCTTAATTATTTATTTGGTTGACTCATAAGAAAGAATTAAAATAAAAATAAGAAATACTTATAAATTTAGAATAACAAGCACAAAAATAAAACTTAGGATATTAAAACTAGAATGCTTATTATTATTTCTATAGAGCTAAGATCTTCCTCTAGCTTTAAGAATATTTTTTATTTAAATATATTGATATATTTAAATAACTTTAATTATCTCTTAACTTTAATATTACTCTATTAATTTGCTTTAGATGTAATCTAGCTTAATAACTAATTCTAGTTAATTTTAGAATTCGAAAATCAAATAAAATGGATAATATTCAAACTAAAACATAGAAACACTAATCCTCAGCAAAAAGTAAGATTTGCCAATATTTAACAAATAAAGAAGAGATGAAAGATTGATCTTTCTATTTAAAATAACTAAATTGATAGAAGATTCTTATTCTATAGTCTATCTGATACTTTTACTATTAAAAATACTATGAAAGTTTAATCTAAGTAAAATGAGCTAAAGCTAAAATAGAATTAGGAGATTGAGGAAAAACTTTAGTGTATTTTCTTCTGATTGATCAAGAAGAATTACATTTTATCTCCGGGAAAAGAGGCTCCTTAAAAGCATAATTTTATAGTATTAAAGAGAAGGAAAGAAATAGATTGGAACTATCTTTCGATCAAAAAATACTTAAAGGCAAAAGGTGATAAGGCCTGAAAATTTTAATAAGAGTAGAATTAGTTTAATGACTTTAAGATGAGTTAATTTAAGCAAATATTGGAATATGCCTAAAATTTTATCAAATATGATGACTTTTTATAAGATTTTGAATTTTACACAGCAATTAAAATTCTGAAAATCACTAAGACTTCCTGCTGATACTAAATTAAACTGAATCTCATTAAGTTCATAAAAAAGTAGAGTTTATGCATATCTTATAGCAAATAAAGAATACTGTAAGTATTATTTATTTAGATGCTAGAAAAATATCTATTTATTCTAGAACTTGCCAAGCTTTTTGATCTTATTACTTCATAACTTTTCCTCAATTTTTAGATTAAGATTCTATTAATATAAGCGATAAATTCTTATGAATCAATCTTAATTCACTTCCAACCAATCTAGGTAAAATTTTATATTTTCCAAGGTACCAAAAAAAGAGCATGTTTAATAGTGAGGAATAAACAAGAGATATCATCAGAAATAATAAAATTGCAGAATGGATATAAAATTTATAATAGATAAGATGCGATTATCTTTGAGGCTCATAAACTTAACTAGAAATTTAATCCTAAATATTGCAGTCCATTTTATTACATTCTATTTAAGATTCTAGTATTCTCACAATAATACTAGTAAATTTTATATATCTCTAATTGACTAAGACTTTTACTTTAATCTTTCTTTAATAATATTAGTGATATTGATATTTTCTTAAAAGCTTAGTAAATATTTTCTTTATGCAATAATAGATTTAATGTAAGTTATTGCTAATAATTAATTTAAATGCTTTTATAGTTTGCTTAGTATTAATTTCAGATAAAGCTTATTATCATTTTACTAATTATATAGTGTATTCAATATAATATAACTATATCTTTTATATCTTAAGCAAATAATCATCATATTATATATATCTTTTTAAAACCCTTTTATATATAACTACCTATCAAACAAAGAGCGCTAAATTTTAAATAAAGTTATGCTTATTAGATGAAGATACCTTTAATCATCTAGTTTTTAAAACTATTTAATTTAATATCAAATAAAATTATTGGACTAACATGATTGGTTAATTTATAGCTTTACCTTTAATTAAGCTAAGAATTAAAATTATTCTATTTAAATAATCTTAAAAACTACAATCTATAAGGGTCATTAATAATGATAATTAAATTATTTTAGTTTTTAATAAGAAGATTATAGTTTATAATAAAGTATTCTCTATTTATTATATAAATAATATTAATTTATTGTTTATTTAAATTATTATAACTTTATCTATGCATAACTAAGCTTAGTTAAACATACTAAACTTAAAACTTTTTCTAATTTTATTTTCTCTCTTAAAACACTAAAATAGTTCTTCCTCTTTTTAACTAAAATGTTTAGTTTTTATCACTATATTTCTTTATCTGTTTTCATTAAAGTATAAAAATAAGGTTATTTGATATTAGTTAGTAAAAGTAAATATTAGTAAAGATATATAAAGATTCTACATTATTATTAGCTTTAATTCTAATACCAAAAATTAATTAATAAGATTTAGCATTTATTAGACTCTTATTTAAGAATTTTTCAAGTTGAGCTAAGAAAATAACTGGAGAGCTAAGCAATAAGAGATTCTTAATTATACTTCAAGACTAGTTCTACAATAAATAGAAATCAAAATGCTTGAAAAATCATAAAAGCTTTACTAAATATTTATTGATACTTTTATCTGATAAAATAC